>JACEFZ010025522.1:0-28983 GCA_014155875.1 Cepaea nemoralis
TTTACCCCTTCGCGCGGTCTTTGCTACCCAAAATGTAAGTTGCTAATTTTACGGTCCACGGAATTTTCATCTTTCTTCTGGAGACCGCATCTCGAAATCCTCCAGGGATTTTTTTCGTTTGTTTTTTATCTTCAAGGACCCAAACCCCCCGCTTTTTTCTAAATTCAACGCAGCCCCAACATAACAGGTCCCAATGCTGAAGATGTTCCTTTGTGAGTGAAGGTAAGTCGGGAAAAAACCCTTGCGGGTTTCTCCACATGACGTCATACTTCTTCTAGAAGCTCCTCTTTCGAACTTCATTGGCTGAGTTGTTCTTCTTTCCTTGTCAATACAATATTTTCCCGTAGTGAATTTGAATAACGAAGACATAGATTCTAAGATTTATTGCCTGATAATCTTTTTTAGCTGTACAACACATACCCTGCATTGAAAGGCAAGAACGGCTGTGATCTACGTACAAATATCAGAGGCATTAACTGGGACCATATCCGTCTGCTGAACCAGGTGCTGAAAGGAAAGACTGACCACTTCTAGCAAATTGGTATTTGGCACTGTGTTGAGCATAACTTTACATTTTGTATAATCGTGTTTCCCCGGGGGAAACTTCCCCCCCCCCCCCGGGGGGAATTTTTTAGGGTTTCCATGGGCGGGGGGGGGGGGGGGGGGGGAAATTAAGATTATTTAAAGATCGCTTTAATAAAAAAACCGTTCTGTACTGTTTTTCCCTTCATACCGTACGGTTCTGTACGCCTCACATTTGTAAATTAAATTTTATAAAGAAAGTAACCCCCAAATCATGTTTTATGTTACATCTAATTTTTTTTGGGTTATGCTTTAAAATTTTTCTTCCATTATTGCTAAACTGGTGGGGCGGGGCGGGCAGGTTTTTTTAGGTAGGACATACAAAAGGGGTGAATGGCGTTCTGAAATAGGGTGAGGGGGCAGGGGCCAAAAATTTTTAGGTAGAAAATACAAAAGGGGGAAATGACGTTCTGAAAATAGGGTAAAGGGGGGGCACGGGCCAAAAAAGGTTGAAAACCCTGGTAAAATACAAAACCCCCAAACATTTTACTGTTTATAACTTATACTTTCTAAATAACGTATAGAACTATCCCACACAGAGCGGTAAGAAAAACAATAACCCAACCAAAAGAAATGAAAAAAAGACAACTTATATTTACAAGAAAAAAAAAGAAAATGCACAGAAAAACTAAATGGAAAAGAAATCATTGAAAAACGAAGACCAAACAATGCATTGCACGATTTATTTCCTGGAATATTTCGCTTGGGGCCCCAGGTACATACTGTGAATTCACACATACAATTCAATTTTATAGAAAAAAGCCATACCGCAAAATTGACGGTTGGCCATGGGAGTCCTTTGGTCTATTCTAGCGGACATTTCATGGCACAGTTAGTAAAAAAAATATCCTCGACAATAAAACTTTGGGCTTCTAACGTCGTTATGTGGGCAAATTTCTAAATCACCACGACGAGCTGCAAGCAACATTTTTTCCCGGCTTTAAAAGAATGACACATAAAACCTGTCTATCTATGGAACCAAAAACGAGCTTTGCCGTTCCTAAAATATTTCCCGGGGAATAAATCGCGAAACTGTTGTTTTGTCTCGTTTTCAAATTTACTACAGGAAAAAACTGTTTTTGATTTCTGAAAGAAAAATATGTTAAAGAGGAAAAAAATTTGGGGGTGGATTACCAACAATGGGTCCAATGAAAGAAATTAAAAGAAAATTCGATTGTCTTCAAAAACTAAAACAAAAGAATAAAATTTTGTCGAGGGACATATAGACCTTTAAATATTAGAATTTTAAGAGCATACAACTTTCCCATTGCAACATCGCCTGTGAACTGAAAACCCTTTTTAAACAGCTGAACAGCGCATAAGCTTTTGAATTAAAAAGTTTATACGGGTTCTAAAAAATATCTTTTTACAGAAAAAACAAATGCATCCATAGAAGACAATATTGAAAAAGGGTGTCTACTAAGTCGATAAATAAGAAAATTAAAATTTTAATCACTTTAAACGTCATGGAAATTTGGGGAAAAAAATAATGGAAAACAATCCCAGGAAAAACGAGGAAAAGGGAAAAGAGAAGTGTTGCATATGAAATTTCCCAAAGGATGTCTCGGCGCGGGGCATCTTGCTTATGACCAAAAGCTTTCCGAAGATTGTTTTGGCAGGTTCTGCAAAGGACATGCTACTGGATGTATTAATGAATAATAAACAAATTCCCATACACTGTAGGAGTATCGGGGAAAATTTTCTACAGAGAACAAATCACCAAACCTGATTTTATCTACTATAAATTCGAACAAATCACCACACGTTGAAGCATTTAAAGAACGCATAAAAAGGTAAATGATCAATTCACAGGCCTTTAAACGCATTGCAAATATGGTATAAAAAAAATGCACAAAAAATAATGCTCCATTTGCACGTCCTAAAAGCATTGCAAATATGGTATAAAAAAATGAAAAAAAGAAATGCTCCATGTACACGCCCCTAAACGCAATGCAAATATGGTATAAACAAATGCACAAAAATAAATGTTCCATTTGCACGTCTCTAAACGCATTGCAAATAGGTATAAATAAATGAACAAAAGTAAATGCTCCATGTCACACGCCTCTAAACGCAATGCAAATATGGTATAAACAAATGCACAAAAGTAAATGCTCCATTTGCACGTCTCTAAAAGCATTGCAAATATGGTAAAAACAAATGAACAAAGTAAATGCTCCATGTACACGCCTCTAACCGCAATGCAAATATGGTATAACAAATGCACAAAAGTAAATGCTCCATTTGCACGTCTCTAAACGCATTGCAAATATGGTATAAACAAAATGCCAAAAGTAAATGCTCCATGTACACGCCTCTAAAACGCAATGCAAATATGGTATAAACAATGCACAAAAGTAAATGCTCCATTTGCACGTCTCTAAACGCATTGCAAATATGGTATAAACAAATGCACAAAAGTAAATGCTCTCTTTGCACGTCTCTAAACGCATTGCAAATATGGTATAAACAAATGCACAAAAGTAAATGCTCCATTTGCACGTCTCTAAACGCATTGCAAATATGGTATAAACAAATGCACAAAAGTAAATGCTCCATGTACACGCCTCTAAACGCAATGCAAATATGGTATAAACAAATGCACAAAAGTAAATGCTCCATTTGCACGTCTCTAAACGCATTGCAAATATGGTATAAACAAATGAACAAAAGTAAATGCTCCATGTACACGCCTCTAAACGCATTGCAAATATGGTATAAACAAATGCTCAAAAGTAAATGCTCCATTTGCACGTCTCTCGCATTGCAAATATGGTATAAACAAATGCACAAAAGTAAATGCTCCATGTACACGCCTCTAAACGCATTGCAAATATGGTATAAACAAATGCACAAAAGTAAATGCTCCATTTGCACGTCTCTAAACGCATTGCAAATATGGTATAAACAAATGCACAAAAGTAAATGCTCCATGTACACGCCTCTAAACGCATTGCAAATATGGTATAAACAAATGCACAAAAGTAAATACTCCATGTACACGTCTCTAAACGCATTGCAAATATGGTATAAACAAATGCACAAAAGTAAATGCTCCATGTACACGCCTCTAAACGCATTGCAAATATGGTATAAACAAATGCACAAAAGTAAATGCTCCATGTACACGCCTCTAAACGCATTGCAAATATGGTATAAACAAATGCACAAAAGTAAATGCTCCATTTGCACGTCTCTAAACGCATTGCAAATATGGTATAAACAAATGCACAAAAGTAAATGCTCCATGTACACGCCTCTAAACGCAATGCAAATATGGTATAAACAAATGCACAAAAGTAAATGCTCCATTTGCACGTCTCTAAACGCATTGCAAATATGGTATAAACAAATGCAAAAAAGTAAATGCTCCATGTACACGCCTCTAAACGCATTGCAAATATGGTATAAACAAATGCACAAAAGTAAATGCTCCATTTGCACGTCTCTAAACGCATTGCAAATATGGTATAAACAAATGCACAAAAGTAAATGCTCCATGTACACGTCTCTAAACGCATTGCAAATATGGTATAAACAAATGCACAAAAGTAAATGCTCCATGTACACGCCTCTAAACGCAATGCAAATATGGTATAAACAAATGAACAAAAGTAAATGCTCCATGTACACGCCTCTAAACGCAATGCAAATATGGTATAAACAAATGCACAAAAGTAAATGCTCCATTTGCACGTCTCTAAACGCATTGCAAATATGGTATAAACAAATGCACAAAAGTAAATGCTCCATTTGCACGTCTCTAAACGCATTGCAAATATGGTATAAACAAATGAACAAAAGTAAATGCTCCATGTACACGCCTCTAAACGCAATGCAAATATGGTATAAACAAATGCACAAAAGTAAATGCTCCATTTGCACGTCTCTAAACGCATTGCAAATATGGTATAAACAAATGAACAAAAGTAAATGCTCCATGTACACGCCTCTAAACGCAATGCAAATATGGTATAAACAAATGCACAAAAGTAAATGCTCCATTTGCACGTCTCTAAACGCAATGCAAATATGGTATAAACAAATGCACAAAAGTAAATGCTCCATTTGCACGTCTCTAAACGCATTGCAAATATGGTATAAACAAATGAACAAAAGTAAATGCTCCATGTACACGCCTCTAAACGCATTGCAAATATGGTATAAACAAATGCACAAAAGTAAATGCTCCATTTGCACGTCTCTAAACGCATTGCAAATATGGTATAAACAAATGAACAAAAGTAAATGCTCCATGTACACGCCTCTAAACGCATTGCAAATATGGTATAAACAAATGCACAAAAGTAAATGCTCCATGTACACGTCTCTAAACGCATTGCAAATATGGTATAAACAAATGCACAAAAGTAAATGCTCCATGTACACGCCTCTAAACGCAATGCAAATATGGTATAAACAAATGAACAAAAGTAAATGATCCATGTACACGCCTCTAAACGCAATGCAAATATGGTATAAACAAATGCACAAAAGTAAATGCTCTCTTTGCACGTCTCTAAACGCATTGCAAATATGGTATAAACAAATGCACAAAAGTAAATGCTCCATTTGCACGTCTCTAAACGCATTGCAAATATGGTATAAACAAATGAACAAAAGTAAATGCTCCATGTACACACCTCTAAACGCAATGCAAATATGGTATAAACAAATGCACAAAAGTAAATGCTCCATTTGCACGTCTCTAAACGCATTGCAAATATGGTATAAAAAAATGAACAAAAGTAAATGCTCCATGTACACGCCTCTAAACGCAATGCAAATATGGTATAAACAAATGCACAAAAGTAAATGCTCCATTTGCACGTCTCTAAACGCAATGCAAATATGGTATAAACAAATGCACAGAAGTAAATGCTCCATTTGCACGTCTCTAAAAGCATTGCAAATATGGTATAAACAAATGCACAAAAGTAAATGCTCCATGTACACGCCTCTAAACGCAATGCAAATATGGTATAAACAAATGCACAAAAGTAAATGCTCCATTTGCACGTCTCTAAACGCATTGCAAATATGGTATAAACAAATGAACAAAAGTAAATGCTCCATGTACACGCCTCTAAACGCAATGCAAATATGGTATAAACAAATGCACAAAAGTAAATGCTCCATTTGCACGTCTCTAAACGCATTGCAAATATGGTATAAACAAATGAACAAAAGTAAATGCTACATGTACACGCCTCTAAACGCAATGCAAATATGGTATAAACAAATGCACAAAAGTAAATGCTCCATTTGCACGTCTCTAAACGCATTGCAAATATGGTATAAACAAATGAACAAAAGTAAATGCTCCATGTACACGCCTCTAAACGCAATGCAAATATGGTACAAAAGTAAATGCTCTCTTTGCACGTCTCTAAACGCATTGCAAATATGGTATAAACAAATGCACAAAAGTAAATGCTCCATTTGCACGTCTCTAAACGCATTGCAAATATGGTATAAACAAATGCACAAAAGTAAATGCTCCATTTGCACGTCTCTAAACGCATTGCAATATGGTATAAACAAATGAACAAAAGTAAATGCTCATGTACACGCCTCTAAACGCATGCAAATATGGTATAAACAAATGACAAAAGTAAATGCTCCATGTACCACGCCTCTCAACGCATTGCAATATGGTATAAACAAATGTACAAAAGTAAATGCTCCATGTACACGCCTCTAAACGCATTGCAAATATGGTATAAACAAATGCACAAAAGTAAATGCTCCATGTACACGCCTCTAAACGCATTGCAAATATGGTATAAACAAATGCACAAAAGTAAATGCTCCATGTACACGCCTCTAAACGCATTGCAAATATGGTATAAACAAATGCACAAAAGTAAATGCTCCATGTACACGCCTCTAACGCCATTGCCAAATATGGTATAAACAAATGCACAAAAGTAAATGCTCCATGTACACGTCTCTAAACGCCATTGCAAATATGGTATAAACAAATGCACAAAAGTAAATGCTCCATGTACACGTCTCTAAACGCATTGCAAATATGGTATAAACAAATGCAGCAAAAGTAAATGCTCCATGTACACGTCTCTAAACGCATTGCAAATATGGTATAAACAAACGCACAAACGTAAATGCTCCATGTACACGTCTCTAAACGCATTGCAAATATGGTATAAAGAAACGCACAAACGTAAATGCTCCATGTACACGTCTCTAAACGCATTGCAAATATGGTATAAACAAACGCACAAACGTAAATGCTCCATGTACACGTCTCTAAACGCATTGCAAATATGGTATAAACAAACGCACAAACGTAAGGAGTCACTGAACACGCCTTAAGACGCAATGCGTATCCTGTGTTGGGCTCGGTGTTTATACGCCAATCTGCACTCGGTGGGTGCTGTAGTCGGCAGCGCATCGGCAACCTTTATTTCCCAGACATTTCCTGGTACCAATTTCAGGCTGGGCAGACCAGGCAGCCCAGGTCCATTGGTCAAACTTCGAATCCACCCCGATGCCCAACAAAGCCATGACCACCGGCCGGCAGGTGAGTGTCCAGACACTATGTTACCGCATCTCCCCGACTGGGCATACGGGACTAGCCCCATATTTATAAAGATCAATCGGCACTTGATGAGTCATGTGGCCAGTATCACACTGGCTTCCTTTATTCTCAGGAGGAATGGGTATCAGGAAATGGTCTATGAAGTATGCAGGTATGGCGAGTAAACAGGAGAACTTTTAATCAGATAGCGGTGGGAACGATTAGTAGTATGACTCTTCGCTGGCTGTTGAACGAGGGGACGGAGCACGTATAGGAATGTCCTGAGTGCAGTGATGTCGGTTCTAACTCAACTCAACTCACCTTAAAAAAAAAACAAAAATAAATAAAGAGCTTATTGCCCCGTATGGACAACAATCACCTTCGGATTAATAAGCCTGTGAGAGTAAAGCCGTGGGCAGCTGATTTTGCGGCTGACTCAGTCGCAGGACTATCATTCTGAGCCGGTGATGGACCCTAACTATAACATCTCCTTGAAGTTGAACGGGGTAGAGGTAATGGTGAAATCGAATCGAATATGGTGTTTGTCCATCAAGAATGATGATGACCATCCATTTCATCCTGTGGGGTTTAAAGTTTTTTTTTTTTTTTTTTGAGTTCGCTCGTTTTGAACTCAAGTGTAGTCCATACACGCTATTTATAGTAGTGATGGACTGAATGTTTCGTGTGGGTTAGCTTTCCTTATTAACAGTTCCCCTCGCCTTCATGCGAACCCACTCCGACTTCTGAAGTACTTGTAATTTACGTCCCCGCGTCAAGGACGAGAAGTCAACATTTTAGTCCATCTGATCGGTGTAGAGGTTGAACTTGCTACCTCGAAAGAGCGAGCGCTCTTATTCGTTATATATATATATTTATGAATTAAATTTATGCCTCACATTACTTCAGTGGACTCAAGACAGGGATATATCTCTTTTGCACAGGAAGAGTTGCGACAACTCGGAAGCCAGAGCTCTACGTCAGATATATACAAGCCCCTATTTCCTGCCGCCAGCTTACGACCAGTCATCATTCAACTGGGTCTTTGTGTCGTCAAATTACAGTGGCAAGATTTTCAAGCCGGTAGGTAGAACTTTTCATCTCGTATCGATGTCTTCGGGGTCAAAACAAACCGCCATTACAACAACAACATCAACAACAACATCAACAACAACAACAAAAGGAGAAAGTCGGCAGACGATAGGTCTGGTCACAAGTGAAAGTGACCCCGAGTCCCTAAAATTAAATTCTCAAAAATAATGCTCAGAAGAAAATGAATCTCCTGGGCCTGATAACATCAAAGTCGAAGATATGAAAGCTGTGAGTTTTGTTTGTTTGTTTTTGTTTTAAATTACAGAAGAAACAGTCCATGAAAAATGAAACGCTGGAAAATAAACATGCCATGAACAGAGAAAAGCTGAAGTGTGTCGTCACAACTAAAAAATTGGAGGGAAGGGGAGGCAGGCGGAGACTAAGAGAAATATGCTGGGCAGTCTGACATAATGGAATGGAGGAACATAAGTATTAGAAATGATTGGCAGTACACGAGACAGAAGGCTGTGGACAGACATGATCACTAACGCCATACGACGTGGACTATTGAAAATAAAGTTCCAGTTGCCACTGTTTTTTCATTGCTCCATTTTTTTTTAACATTCAGGAGAATTCCTCTACACCGTTTTCTGTTAATACAGTAGCTCTGACCAATAATACTACGTTAACACAAAACATTGGAATTATAAATATAAAATGACGCAAAGACTACACCAGGCACACATCTTGTCCAAATATAATACTTTGAAGTTAAGGCATTGGAGTAATATATGACTAAGTTAAAGATAGTAAAACCATTAAATACACGGTAAGGAATACAGAAACGTAAATTAATGCAATAAAACTAATTTATTACAAGACATACATCGCCCAGCTGTTGCAGGAAAAGACGAGATCAGTCATAAATATCATGACATTAAAGAACTGGCCTAATAATCGGAATCGTTTAAAAACATACACTCATTATGTTTATCGCTTGATTAAACAATAGTTCACGCGTGTGTGCGTGTGTTGGTGAGTGTAGAATTAAACGTCCCGTACGCTAATGACTAGGTTTCCTATACAAGTCAGTTTGGACTTCAATGGTGACTTCCCGTTCAAAAATCAAAGGCAAAATACTGAACATAAAACTGCCTAGATTGCAACCTCCTGCAAAGGACGCAATTAAAAACAAACAAAGAACACAATGCTTATTGTAGACACGGCTTTGAGACACGGCTTTGAAAGTGTAATTTATGGAAAGCTGTTACAAGTCTGATTCCTTTCTCCTTCCCAAATCCCCAGTATACAACAGACATCGGCGATCATGACTCTACAAATCTCTCAGTCATCTTATGAAGTTGGTGTTAAGTATACTATCATGTGTTGCCCAGCTGTTGAAGCATCCTACACACATCTTTCTCCCCATACAAGACTATTTTTCTATTGATAGGTCTCATAATTTTAATTCGCCATTTCATTAGGGCCACTCCATGATGAGTGATTTTGTAACAGGTGGTGCAGCGCTCAATTTCGTAAAGTTTGTTTTCTTTTCTGTCCATGATATTCTCAACATTTTTCGTAAAAACCTCATTTTCGCTGCCTCAAGTGTCTTCACCATTTCATTATTCATTGCCCAGCACTCGCATCCATACAGAAGAAACGTCCACACACAGAAGAACAGGCCACACACAGAAGAACAGACCACACACAGAAGAACAGACCAAACACAGAAGAACATGCCACACACAGAAGAACAGGTAACACACAGAAGAACAAGCCACACACAGAAAAACATACCACACACAGAAGAACAGGCAACACATAGAAGTACAGGCCACAGACAGAATACAGACTACACACAGCAGAACGGACCACACACAGAAGAACAGGCCACAGACAGAAGAACAGGCCACAGACAGAAGAACAGACCACACACAGAAGAACAGACCACATACAAAAGAATAGACCACACACAAAAGAATAAACCACACACAGAAGAACAGACCACATACAAAAGACTAGACCACATACAGAAAAACAGACCACACACAGAAGAACAGACCATACACAGTAGAACAGGCCACAGACAGAAGAACAGGCCACACAATAAAGAATAGACCACACACAGAAGAACAGGCCACATACAGAAGAACATGCCACATACAGAAGAACAGGCCACACACAGAAGAACAGGCCACTGACAGAAGAAAAGTCCACACACAGAAGAACAGGCCACTGACAGAAGAACAGGCCACTGACAGAAGAATATGCCACATACAGAAGAACAGATCACACATAGAAGAACATGCCAAGCACAGAAGAACATGCCACACACAGAAGAACAGGTAACACACAGAAGAACAAGCCACACACAGAAAAACATACCACACACAGAAGAACAGGCAACACATAGAAGTACAGGCCACAGACAGAATACAGACTACACACAGCAGAACGGACCACACACAGAAGAACAGGCCACAGACAGAAGAACAGGCCACAGACAGAAGAACAGACCACACACAGAAGAACAGACCACACAGAAGAACAGGCCACAGACAGAAGAACAGACCACACACGGAAGAACATACCACACAGAAGAACAGGACACAGACAGAAGAACAGACCACACACAGAAGAACAGGCCACACACAGAAGAACCATGTATATTTGATGAGAATGCTGTGATTTTTTACAGATGGACCGGTTATTCCTTTACCTGCAATGATATTTACAGATGGATCGGTTATTCCTTTACATGCTATGATATTTACAGATGGATCGGTTATTCCTTTACATGCTATGATATTTACAGATGGATCGGTTATCCCTTTACATGCTATGATATTTACAAATGAATCGGTTATTCCTTTACATGCTATGCCCCTGGGGTTTTTCCACACGTTGTAACGGTAGAGCCGACTCTGTGGCAAAGGCGTTACGTACGCGGTTCGTAGTCCCGCATACCCGCGTTTGTCGCACAGCTGTGGGCGACTTGGCAGCAGGCCGCCTTTCGTTGGTTTTTTTATGAAATGAAATTGTATGGGTGCCGGTCGTTCAGAAAGCAATGGCAAACTACTGAACGTAAACTTGCACAGGAAGCACGAACAGCCAAAAAATGCTGGGGTTGACTGCTACGTCCCGTAAATTATATGCAACAACTGTAACGGCAGACAGGTTCCCCACTGTTCAGTGATATTATATTATCAACTATCAGTAACCTGATATTGGAGGTGCTGGCTGTAGCGATGGCGCCACCTGGCGCTGAGAGGCCATATTACATAAATGAGTGCATGTTGAACTCGTTGCCTCAAAACATAATAGGGAAAAGAACATAAATGAAATAAACACAAAGGGAAAATGACTACAGATAGGTCACACTCTGAGCTCATGAGACGAAACGTTAGATAGTGCGTGATGGTGGAAATGACCATGTGATCGCATGCATCCATTGAGACGAACATTTACCGCGCGAAATGGTCTGTCCAGTAACGGTCATTACTTGACTCATTACCGCCATGGGTTGTAGTTATTAGGTCTTTAGAAGCATAATGTAACAGATTATCGTCTGTCAAGACGGCTACGTGTTAGTCCGCATACTGAGCGACTCCGTGAATATATTTAAGAAGATTACGTCGTCTATGTGTGTGAGCACCGTTTGCGACCACACCGAAATACACGGTTAGATTATTACTTTCGTTTTAATGCCAGGTCAAGCTGGTGTCGAAGGCAGGCTGGTTGGGTGGCTATTGTGAAGGGTCGACCAATGGACTGAGCGGACATCGTAAATGCCATACATATCTCTATGAATCTGCTGGTCCCGATGACATTGGTGAGACCACTGCCTCAGTTAACGCTAGCAGACACTGACGTCATTCAGAAAATTGTGGGAGTAATACAGTTCCTCTGAAGACAATAGGCGAAACTCGAAACCGACGTTAGTCTTTCCTCTTGAGCCCAAGGCGGCGCATAGGGCAGAAGTCGTGGCTCTCCATGTCTGGCGGTTCGCTGCTACCTGTTGTAGATTCTTGATGTTCACTTGGCCAGTTGAATGAGCCCTTCTCTGAATGAATGGTTCTACAACAAACCGGGACTCTCTTGGTCTTCCCCGTTTTCTTTCCACTACCGGTGCCCATATGAAGGGCATTGGCAGGGAATGAACCGAGGCAATAATTTTCACATATGAATCAATTAATCCAGTATGCCGAGCACTCTAAAATACATATCAAAAACGCATTTTATAGAGAATAAATATAGTGTTTTTTAAATACTATTTTTCGGCCGTAGACGTGTCTGAACTCGCACCTTTACCGTGCCTAGTAACTCAGTGTATGCGTACACCTATTGAGTTTGTCAAACCATAATTTGCTGGCCTTGAATCACTAACTACACTAGCATTCGCCCCAATCATATTCTTAATGAAATCGGCATACAGTTGACCTTTTCACATATGATTGCCCCCGAAACAGAATCGCCGTCTAACTGTTTTTGATTTATCTATATTAATAATAACCGCTCGACATATTCATTAATTTGCGATTTCTGTTTTGTTAGCACATTCGCGCCTTTCGCTATATTCTTCTTCTTCTTCTTCTTCAGCTTTCCGAGCCATTGAGGTTCTTTGCTGCAAATACAATCCGTCTCCATTCGTCTCTCTGGTGGACCTTCTCTTGCCAGTCGTTGATTCCAAGTGCTTGTAGGTCTGTACATGTATTATCTCTCCACCGTCTTCTTGGTCTACCTCGGGGTCTACTGTCATTTATTTCCTGAGTGTAAGCGAGTTTTGTTCCCCTATTATCTTCCATTCTTTCTATATGCCCCAGCCATTGTAGTCTATTAGCCTTCATGATACCAGTGATTAGCGGGGACTTAAACAGATCATAAATGTCTTTGTTACTTCTTCTTTTCCACTCTCCACTTTGTGTATCCCTAATGGGTCCAAAGATGCGTCTTAAAATTTTGTTCTCAAAGGTTTGTAACAAGGCTTCGTCTCCTTTCGTTGTACTCCAGGTTTCAGAGCCATACAGCACAACTGGTCTGATCAGTGTTTTGTATATTGTGATTTTGGTGTTACGAGATAGCGCCTTTGATTTTAGTAGATGTTGTAGTGCATAGTATATCTTATTTCGCTATATTAGCCTTCATTATTTCTTCCCTTTTCGCCACAATGGAACTTCCCGTAAATGCGGCCTATTTCAGCAATCTTAATGCCGCTCTCGTATATTTTAATGGTTTCCTTCGTTAACTCGATCGTGTTCCTGGCCTTCTTCTTCGAAGGGCAGCTGGCTCTGGAAACTTTCTTTGGTCCCATAATGGAGCTAACGGGAAAGGGTTAACTTATTAGCAAGTGACGCTCACACAACGAGAAACAACGCCAAACTGAGCAGAAGAACTCTTAGGTCCCTTTGTTTTCGCAAAAGTAGCAGTGAGATCCCGTGGGCAGGTTGACGAAAACCGAGGCAACCGACGAAACCCGAGACAAATTTTTCGCGAAAATAATTGACGAAAACCGAAGGGAAACTAAAACCGAGGTTTGTGTTTAGTTTTGTCTTCGCAGCCTCGAATATGTTAAGATGCCTGCCTCACTCTCCGAGGGTTCGGTTTTAGATTCCGATATTCGGTTCAGGGGAGCAGTTTTCTGAGAGACTCCAGGGGTCGTTGCTGGAGCTAAGGAGTTCGTCGTGCTATGTCAGACGCTTTTGGCAGGCTGCTCTTCGGAAAGATACCAGGCCATATTGGATAAAACCAGGTGCAATGAGGTCCACCCCCTTAAATTGTTACTTAACACACCATCACCAATACAACTATACTATAATCGGAGAGCGGAGCACGCATGGGAATGTCCAATTTGAGGTGTGGTGGTTTAACATAACGTAATATAACACCACATAATATAGCATAGCATAACATAGCATAGCATAACATAACATAACACCTAAATACAAAACCAGCTACCACAGCAGATTATACACCATCTGTGGTTGGAAGAGAACCACAACTTCACCTAACTAGACATCCTGCTTAGACACTGGACTTCTGGCCTTCTCCCGGAGTGGAACAGAAATTCACACACTCGCCAGAATTAATAATGATAATTAATTTGCCCCAAAGTAGTTCCCAGCGATGAGACTGTGTTGTGCCAGGGTCCAATTCATTGTGTAAATCTGAATGCAGAGATCAATAGGTGGCCAGTCTTTTCCCCACTTAGCGAGGACGACGAGCGCAGGTTTCGAACCCTCGTCCCACCGCACTCATGACATTATCAGGACAGTTCCCTATCAGTCCCCAGAATTACAATTCCTTCCTGTGCAGCAGTACAACAGCTCACACTTACTTGTACTTGCCAGAACCACAGCATTGGTGAGTAGCAGTGACTAGCACTCTTACTTACCGGCCGACAACCATATGAGTTCTAATCCCCATCTAGGCGGACCTTGAAAACTGACCAGCTTAAAATTGGCACCGTAAAATGACTTGGGAAGTAAATACGTAAACTTGCCAAGAAATCACACAGCCAACAGAAAATGCTGACGTTGACTGCGACGCCCTGTAAAGGATGTGCAACTACCTAATTGCGATATGTTTGGCCGATCACTGTTCTCTGCATTTGGGGGGGGGGGGGGGATGAGTGGTCTCGAGGTATGGTGTCCGCCTCGAGTGCTGGAGGTCCCGGGTTCAAGCCCCGGTGAGGGCTGGGATATTTTCACTTGGACTTCTAGTAACAAAATTCCCATGATCTCTGGCTAGTGAGATCAGACGTCCGTGTGTATTGTTGCACACGAAAAAAAATTTCCTTGGCAGTTGGAAATCGAAAAAGAGTAGCCTAACGGCGCTGCCGAGGCAAAATTTCGAGTTACAAATCTACCCAAAGTATTTCAGGTTCCTCGCAGGTGCTACAGAGTTCGTGCACTGAGCTGAGATTCTCCGGACTCAGGCTTGAGTTAGGAGTAGAACGAAGCACTTATAGGTCACACCCGTGTGCCGTGATGTTGATCCATCGACTAAACTAAACAGCAAAAAAAAAAATAAACATCCCTATATACTTACACAGGTGGACAGTAAAAAAGATGTTCTTCTAATGATGCAACTGAAAGGACAGAATCAGATCAAGGTCAGTGCGTTGAAACCTTGCACAGATGTCTGCTTCGTGTTGGAAGATACCTTGCACCAAGGAGAAATCTGTAAGGCTTGTTCTTTGTGTGTTGATAACTCTTCTACATTGTATTTGAAAATGCTGTCTGTAAAGGAGAAATCTGTATGTTGTTTTTGTGTGTTGATAACTCTTGTACTCAATGTTTAAACATGCAGTGTATCACGGATGAAATCTGTCAGACCTTTCTCTATATGTTGATAACTCTTGTGCTCTTATGTTTGAAGACACAGAGGATTATGGAGAAATCCGTAACGCTTGTCTTTATGTGTTGATAACTCTTCTTCTCCGTGTTTGAAGAATCCAAAATGATATCGGTAAAAGCCCCTTTGATGTGTCTCCATCTTGCCGTGGTAGAGGGGCTTGCGTGTTCCAGTGACCCTAAGAGCTATGCCGATGGTAGCACAGCTACATGTCGGACAGGTCTTGGGATAGTAACCAGACCAAGAGAGACACACACCTGCTGCTCTACAGGTAGACTGGGGATAGGCAGTCACATGCTAGGGATAAGCAAATCCAGAGCACTCAAGTCCGAATCATGCTCACGATGCCACTACATTCTTGGTCCAGACACAAATACTACGGATCTCAGCTAAGGGATATAGCTGAACGCCTCTAAGTCAATATCCCTCGGATGTGAGGGCCGGGCCGATACTCACCCACTGCGGAATTGAGGTGAAATGCTGAGCCAGCTACATGCTTGGTCCAGACACTTGTTTTACGGCTCTCAGCTGAGGGATATGAGAGATCCCCCGGATCAGAGGGCCTGGCCGTTACTCGCTCGCTGCTGCATGGCGGTAAGATGCTGAACCAGCAGCACATGTAGCCTACCCCATGAGCGTTACTAAAGGTGGAAAAAGCGTCCCAGTCGCATGCAATGGTTACGATGCAAGTCTGTATTTAAACTCATTGAGTAGCATGGTCAAAGGTGGAACAACGTCTAATTAACACGAAATGGAACGCTTGGCTAGCGAATCCATTACGTGGAAGTCCGAAGTGAAAGCCTGCTGAGTGGATGTCGTCTGCAAACTAAGGTGAAAAACGTCTCATTAACACGAAATGGAACGCTTGGCTAGCGAATCCACTACGTGGAAGTCCGAAGCGAAATTTTGCTGAGTGGATGTCGTCCGCAGACTGACCGATCTTGGTTTGCGTGGGGAGTGGCCAGTGGCGAACGAAATACCCATTACATGGAAGTGAGGAATTAAAGCAGCCATGAGCAGGACGTGGCGATTCCTTGGGTGAGCCCAGTACCAGAGCGCAATGTGCCGGCTCTGCAATTATGGAAGCCTACTTGGATGGCGGGGAATGCCCATGGTCTGCCCCTGCCTTCCCTTGAGGGCTGACCGTGATGTCTTTGGCCGTTCTACCTTGACTAGCTGAGATGTGGACGGCACCACAACAGAATGTCCCTCGAAACCCCCAGGACGGCTAACCTGGTTTTAAAAAAACGCCTGCAAAAGTCGGATGTGCCGACCTAAAGATTGCAAATAAATTGGCACAACGCAACAAAAAGTCGGAGTGAAATGTCCCTTGTGCCCGGGAGAGCTCTGATTATCTAGTCTTCCGGCTGGATGGCGGAAAATGCCCATGGACTACCCCTGCTTTCCCTTGAGGGCTGACCGTGAAGTCTTCGACCGTTCTAACTTGACCAGCTGGTATGTGGACGGCACCACAACAGTGAGAGTCCCCCGGAATGCTAACCTGATTAAAAAACGCACACTAAAGTCGGATGTGTTGGCCTAAGAGTTTTGGCCCAAGGGTGCCTAACCAGATATTGATATACCGCGATTACGTCTGAAAAAGAAAACACTCCGGATGAACGCAGCAGAAGAAGAAGATATCGGTAAAAGGTGTTTGTAGGCTGTTGAGCTTTAACGGCAGTACAAATAAAAACATTCATTATACATAAGAACCCACAATTGTTTTAGTTGCCAGTCTCCTGGATTGGAACATCGTTCAGTGAAGTACACCGTTATGTTGTCCGGTGTCTAGATACTTTTAGTGTTTCTTTTTGTTGTTCTGTTGATAAAGACCTGGGCGGTAAACGTTCGCCTGGATCATCCATCGAACTTCTTAGTTATCTATTGTGCTTTAATTTGTACTCCTATGTGTAAAGACCTTGTATCAAGAGTCCAGCAGTTGTCTTGTTCCTCTACTGGAGTGGGTTGATAAGGCAGAATACTTTTCTCTGTTCTGCATATGTTGGTCACTCCTGCATCAACTGCTTAGCTGTCATTTTACCAGTTCCATAGTCACATGCATCAGTGTCTCCTATCTTTAGTATGTAATGTTAAACATGTGGTATTTCAGCCTGTTCTGTCTGTAGTCTTAAGATTGTGACTTATTCTTTTCTATTGAGTAGATAATATGTTCAGAAAGCAGTGGCAAACTACTGAACGTAAACTTGCCAAGAAATCACGAACAGGCCACCCCCCCCCCCCCCCCCCCCAAAAAAAAATGCTGGGGTTGACTGCTACGTCAAATAAAGGATACGCAACTAACTTAATTTTTTATTTTATTAGATAATATACACAATCTTTCTGGTGACCTGGATGCTCTGGTTTTTCTTTTCTTTTCTCCATAACCGCTTCCTAATAAATTTCCTGGCCTCATCATGCGTTAAGTTTGTATCATGCTGAGGTAGTATTCCACCTTCCTTTACCGTCGGCTTCTTCATTTCCAGATATGTTGCAATGAGAAGGAATCCATTATACAAATATTATTTCCTTCTGCATTTCTGACGTATTTCATGTAGTGCTGCCCCTAGGTCTGCTGTGGAAGACTGAATTATACTCTCGAGTTTCGTGCGTTGACAGTCAGGTCGCTGAGCCCCGAAAAAGACTTGCATTTAATACGGTTAAGCAGGAGTTGACACATTCTTCCTAACTCGCGACCGAAGCAGTATCTTCACGGGGGATATGTTATACTTTCCCATCCCCGAGTGACTGCAGCAGCCAGCGGGATTGCAATACCAGTACTGGAGCCTCACGTTTGCGGACAGAGGCATGACGTGGCATGTAACGCTAGCAAGACTGCGGATCCAGGCTATAGATAGACCACACCACGGAGCGTTGCCCCGAGATCTTGACCAGTCTCACTTCTGGGCACGGAGATTAGCTTGGCCGGGTGGTCAAGAGCGGTCGCACTTAAAAATTCCGGTGTGCTAATGCCAAAGTGGCGCCCCTACACAGGTCAGCTGGACTAAAATGTTGACTCCTGGTCCTTGACTTGGGGACGTACATTACAAGTACAGGGTGCATTTTTAATGACTGTGGGGGTGTTTGAAAATATTGCCGTTCCAAATTTTGTATATACCTTTTATGTTGCATGAACTCCACAGAGGGTGAATACAAAACTTGGAATGGCAATATTTTCAAAAACCACAGTCAGTAAAAATACACCCTATACCGCCTATTAGTGGCGTCACTGGGGTTGGTGTCACCCAGTGCGGTAAACTCTTGGTGTCACCCCTCTAGACTTTCACCATGGTCTTCTTCCGAGTGTTCCTGTACCATATATAATCGCATATAGTAATGTTTGTAAATTAAGTCAAAAAGTTAATAAGGACATAAGAAATAAAACAAATTGAACAATATAACTTCAATACTTCAGGTAAAACATAAATAAAGAATTTCGACAAACTCGGATAAAGTTAAATTTTTGTTATTTTGCTATGTTTGCTTTGTCAAATTTGCAATTTTTTTATTTTGGTGTCACCCCTTGATAGTTAGTTAGTTAGTTAGTCGACAGATCATCCTCGTTGCACATCGAACCATTCAGTCCATAAGTGCTCGGATCCCCTCCTCAGCAAATCCCGCAGCGTGTAGCGGCTAACGACGCCAGTTCTGTGTTGGTTTATCAATCTTCTTTGGCTTCCTGCGTAGTGTTCTTGTTTGGCCACCCCTCTTTTAATTTGCTGCTCCCGCAGTCTGGCCATTGTTGTAGATTCACAGTCATCACTTGGTTCTTGCAAAAGTCTCACTTCTCGTAGAGCATTCAGAATGTCAGCCTGGTCCATGGCGCGTCCGCCCTCCACAGTAACTTCACCTGCGAGCTTGTCAGCCCGCTCATTTCCTTGTACTCCCGCATGCCCTGGCACGAAGATGAAACTAATCTTTGCCAGCCGAGACCGCTTCAGAGGCAGCAACCATTCTCTTCGGATCGACCCCTCCTTTATCCTCTTGATCATGTTCATTGAGTCGCTAAGGAAACAAGCCCTAGTGAATGTCTGTGTCTCGAGCCATGTTATTGCTTTACTTACTGCCATGACTTCCATGGTCAGGCTACTTGTGGTTTCAGTGAAAGCACCAGAGTCCTCCTTCACAATTCTCCCTCCGGCCCGAGCTGTAAAGGCCCATGAGCTTCTCGCATGTCGGACGACCGACCCATCTGTGTAGATGACCGCGTCACCGTCTAGCGAATTCTCGATGGTGTCACCCGGTGCGGCCCGCACCCCCCGCGTGACGCCCCTGCCGCCTATACCTCAAAAGTCGCAGTGGGTTCGCCTGATGGCGAAGGACACTGGAAATATGGAAAACTAATTCATACGCAAAAATCAGTCCAGTGCACTAGAAGTAATAGTGTGTGTATGGACTACGCTTGGATTCAAAGCGAGCGAAGACAAAAATACGGATCATGAGGATTCTGCCCTCCAGGCAGTAAAACCTAGTCATATAGCAAATACTGTCGTCAGGGTGTGAAGTATGTAATAATTTTATTTTTTGTTCGCATATCCTTTACAATTATCTCGGAACTGTCATAACATCTGATGGGAGATGCCTTGAAGAGATTAGAACAAGAATCACCATGGCGAAAGTAGCCTTTAGCAAGATGAAAAACATTCTGACCAATAAAAAGATGTCAATTGAAACGAGAAAAAGAGTGTTGAGGGGATACATAGAGCCTGTTCTTTTCTATGGATGTGAAACTTGGACAATGGGCAGTCAAGCTGAAAAACATCTGATGGCTGCAGAAATGTGGTTTCTGAGGAAAATGCAAAGAATACCACGGACAGCCAGAAAAACCAATGACCAAGTACTACAGGAGACAGATGAAAATCGTAAATTGATTAGAGAAGTTAGACGTAGACAGTCACAATTTTTTGACATGTTATGAGAAGAAATGAATTGGAGAACTTAGTGACAACTGGCAAGATCGAAGGGAACAGACCAAGAGGAAGACGGAGAGGAAAATACCTGGATGGCTTGGCCACATGGCATGGACGAGACAGGAATACTGAGCTGATCCACGACTCTGGTGATCGAGTGAGGTGGCAAAACATGACCGCCCACGCTTACCGGCATGGCACATGATGGATGGATGGACTCTGTGTTAACAACAGAATGTCTGGAATAAAGTCAACGACTTTGTCTTGAAAACAGGATGTCTGGAAACAAGGATTTTGTCTTGATAACAGAATGTGTGGTAACAAACACATTGTCTTGACTACAGAACATCTGATTAAAAAGTCACGCTAAATTCCAAAATATAAATTTGACTAAGGCGGCATCTCTGATTCACTTTCCACTTGACTAATTCCTATGAAAACTAAATCTATCCCCAGTGGTTGTTCCTCACTTTTTGTGGAAAGTGGACTACCTGCCATCCAGATCTTCAGAGAACATAGCAATAGCTTTGACTGTGGCGTTTTGATCAAGACAGCCTAAATGAACATCAACGACGAAGCTAATATTTCGTGGTCTATGGCAACTATATGCAAGAGAAATTATATGTCTATGTTGGTGTATCAAATGCCATCTTGTAATATTTGTGACTTCTACTTTCCCCTTACCAAAATATAATATATTTCTATCACACCAACATATATTTCCATTGCACCAACATATATTTTGATCGCATATTTCCATCACACCAACACACAAGTGGGTTTCAAATGAAAACCTGAAATATTGGGGGGGGGGGGGGGGGGGGGGGGGGGTTGGTGTGAATATATTTTGAAAAAGTACAGAACAAATGTATCATTTGTTTATGTAGTCACCACTGCATTCAATTATTGCAGATAGGTCAGACACTGAGCATGTGAGATGTTAGATGGTACATGATGGTGGAAAGGACCATGTGTTCATCATATATATATATATAAGCGGTCAACTGCAATGACAGAAAGTGTCAAAGTGCTATATATAATCTATACTGCAGCTAAAGCTTCCTATATGCTGAGGTAGCCAGTCTCTCTCCAACATTCCTTAGTCACCACTTACAACATACATGGTAGGTGACAATATTACTATTGTTTGCTTCCTTCATATGGGGTTGTGTAAATCATAGATGATGCAGTAAGTCGTTGTCATTAAAAGTTGGAAACTTCCAATGTTTTGCTGCATCTCATCAAGTCCACCTAATGAGATGGTGTGAAATATGCCAGGCAATGAATTGTGCAACCTACTGTCTGTTAATTCTGTCTTTAAATTCACCAAGAGAGAGTACATTGCTTTGTACTTCTAGTGAGTTACACTGAACCCAGTTTAACCTATGCCTGTGAATCCTGGTCAATTAGCAAACAAGCAAGACAGCTCCTTGAAGCAACAGAATTGTAGCTGTACAGATGAATGGCAAAAATATCACAGACAGTCAAATTCTGCAAACATATTCTTTTAAACGGGCAAAAACAAACAGTAATATTATCACTGACATACAAAGACTGCAGTCCAATATTTTTTAGATTATATTATTAGATGCAAAGGACTGGAAAAAAAACAACAACACAACAACAACAGTGTATCTTCCTCTTCTTCTTTTATTCACATAAAATGTTTTATTTATATCCGAAGTGTTGTCTGGTATAAACTTCACTGTCTTTGTCAGATTACACAGTGGTCCTTAAAGTTTTAGTGAGCAATCAAAACGTTTTTAAAGAGACTTAGACTTACAAACATCAGAAAGAGGCAGTTGTAATTTTTGGCTTCATTATGAAAATAAAACAATTGAAAACTGTGACAAATGGTCAGATTTGTGGAAAGAAAGACAGAGGAAGACAATGAGAGAATTTTGTGAGTCTCGTGTCCTGGCATGGAAGGATGTCAGCACACAAGTTGGTACATGATGTTGGAGACTGCAAGATGTGGAGAAGTATGATTGTAGTCATCGTAGCACTTGATGATCTCCATCTTCTTCTCTTCCTCCATTTACCTCAGTAGGAGAGTTGGGGGGAGATGCAAAGATCTTTTATGAGCTCTTTCTAATGCTGTTTGTAAGTTGTTATTCATTTCCTTAAGGTTGTTCTAGATACTATCACTCAATTTTTTAATATTGTCTTCCTCTTGCTCTGTATCCATTATATTTCTTCAGTGTGGCTCTTTGTGGTAGATGATACAAGGACATATGATTATATATGTATATAAAATGTACAGTATCTGTATTATGCATGAAATATGTATGGATCAATGCCATATAGGCAAACATACATTTATTTCAAAACATGGAATAATATTTAAGTATATAACCATGAACAACAAAATTTACAAAATATAACAAATACAAATACAATTTACATTACTGATCTGAAAAGACTAGGAGAAATACACAAAAGAATAGGTTCTGCCCTTTTTCCTGTAACCTTCTCTTTAACCCTGTGTTTTCATCTTAGCTACTCTGTATATATGGTCATGAGATGAGAAGAGAGGCATTGGAGAACATCATGACAACTGGAAAGATAGAAGGAAAAAGAGGCAGAGGCTGACCAAGAGAAATGATGCTGGATGGATTGAGACGGTGGCATGAAGGAATATCAGCAGCAGAGTTGATTCAAAACACCAAAGACCTGAGATCTGTGGAGAGCCATGAACGCCTACACCAGCTGGCATGGCACTTGATGATTATAATGACTCTGTATATCCATAAATTGTCAATTGCACAGAGGCAGACACAATGTGTGTCAATGGTTTAACACTTGATGTATGTATTGTAAGACCGTGCCGGGAAGGTTAACTCGGTCAACAAATGCCCGCAGAAGTCGGATAGTGTCGGTCTAACAGGCACAAGAACGCAGCTCTGCTGTAAACAGGCACAACGCAATCACGTCCGGAAATAAAAAACTCTGGATGAACGAAGAAGAAGAGGAAGAAGTAAGACCGTGCTTCTACTAGTAGTTGAGCTTGTGGTAGTGAACTTGGAACCACTGTTGTGTCATACTCACCTGCCATCCCGAAGGTCTGAGGTTCAATCCGCTTTAGGGTGGATTCATATGTTTTTTAAAGCAGATCAGCATGGCCGAATGGGTAAGAACATGTGTT
This sequence comes from Cepaea nemoralis, assembly GCA_014155875.1. Taxonomy (NCBI): domain Eukaryota; kingdom Metazoa; phylum Mollusca; class Gastropoda; order Stylommatophora; family Helicidae; genus Cepaea; species Cepaea nemoralis. The sequence goes on from JACEFZ010025522.1 coordinate 23,561, forward strand.
CGTAAACATTTGTTGTGCTGATGCCGAGGTAAGCAGTTCAACCCCTAAACCGGACAGCTGGACTCAGATGTTGACCTGTCATCCTTGACTTGGGGATGCAAATTACAAGAACCTCTGAAGTTGGAGTGGGTTTGCCTGATGGCGAGGGACACTGTTTATAGGGAAAGATAATCCACACGCAAAATTCGGTCTATCACTACTATAAATAGCGTGTATGGACTACGCTTGAGTTAAAAGCGAGTGAGCGAAAATTTTTTTGTTTTAAAAACTGATCTGGACACCCAGGTCGACCGTGCAAACAATGAGCACCATGAAATATTTTGAGAAGTCAGCCAACGTGATACTGACCATACTAGAGCAAACTGAGCTATAAAACTATGTTCTAGCAACTACATCCAATGCACCTTATGGTGTGTAAACAGGATCTTTATTTTACCTAGTTGCTGTTGTGTGGGCTTGTGTACAATCAAACGTGCATAAATTAGATTATCCAGAAATACCAGTAACATAATAAACCTATATCTGCCAGATGTGTCGATTTCTGTTAGTTTTGGGTTGAAAGGTATACTAATGCACAATGTTGCAAAAAATTATAATAAATGAGAGCTCTGAGAGAGTGATTGGTTACAGCTCCAATAGAATGGTTGCATTCTGAAAGTCTGATTGGTTAGAGATCGGCTGGGTTCTGAAAGTCTGATTGGTTAGAGATCAGTCATCAAGGTTGGGTTCTGAAAGTCTGATTGGTTAGGGACCAGACATCATGGTTGGGTTCTGAAAGTCTGATTGGTTATAGATCAGACATCATGGTTGGGTTCTGAAAGTCTGATAGGCTAGGGATCACACAGCATGGTTGGCCTCAAAAATACACCCTTTATTTTTCAAGCAAATTAATTTTAAATGTAAATATAACACTTACAAATCTTTAAAGCAACAAATTAAACAAACAATACACTAAAATATACAAAACCATACAGCTACATTATCAAACAAAAAAGAAATACAGTAAAAATAATCTTAAATGTAAATCAACAAAATCGTAAACTTACATATTTTAAATATAGAATAGGTGGATGCTGCATTGTAATTAAAGTGATGTATAATAGGAATAAGTTACTAATATATTTGTAAATATCAACTTGAGCTTCTTCTTCACTAGAAACTTCAAAATGCACCTTATTATGTGTTGAGTCAGTAAAATGTAACTTGACTTTGTTAGTTCTGCCTTTAGCATTTAAAACAGTTGGATTTGCAAATGGATACCAAGCAGTGAGGTATTCAAGGGCAGACTGTACATGCATGCGCACGCGCATGCGCGCACACACACACTCTCTCTCTCTTGTAAGATTATAGTTTGTTATACTGTGCTACCAAAAAGGCATAATAACTGCTGTCTTAGCAGATTGTGTGTTTTTGGCGTGTATATGTGTGTGAGTATCCAGTAGATTGTGTGTTTTCGGCGTGTATGTATGTGTGAGTATCTCTCTCTTTACATATACAATTGAGGTGAATATACCAAACATGTTGGCCAGATATTAAAGCAAAAACTGTATGGGTTAATCTCTGGTACAACAATTAAACAACATAAATACATTTATTTATCATAACAGCACTGAAAAATACTGCCAAGAATAGACCATTTCAAAGTAATATACCGATTATGCTTAATACTTAGATATATTTCAAGTATATCATGGAGTGGTTTCAAACAATGAATGCAACATAATAAAAGGAAAAGAATCAGACTTGCTTTTAGTATTATAAAGAGACTGCAGATCTCTGTTAAAGAATGTACCGGCGAGGAAATGGATGGAAATGTGTAAGAGGAAGACAAAGCTACATGTATGTAGATTACATAAGGCTGGAAGATCTGAGTGAATTATGAAGACATCATCATCATCACATGCCTTGTAAATAACAGATCTCGGGCTATATGTTCTTGCTCAATTCTATCAATGATATTCCTACACCCAACTACTTGAGCTATCTTCTACAATTTCTCTGTCTTTCTCTGCCTCTTCTACCACACAATCTTTAAGAAACCGTGCATACGGCAATGGAGGAGGCGACTTGCACAGTATCAAGAGTTTTCAGGCGAGTCGTGATGAGAACTATATTTTGTTACAGGGCATGCTACATAATGATCAGCATTAATAACATCCACTTCATCTGTTCGCATTAAAGCCTGACCTCTTCTTCACTTTTGATTAGTTTGACTTGATTTAGATATTTACAGAAAAGGTTACCAAAACAATTCTGAGAATATCACGAATTAATAAGGGGGAAAAACAACTTTGACATTCTATAAGATCTGAATAAGAGAAGCAACGGCTGCAGCAGAATATAACAATAGAAAATACAAACAGTTAGGTATGTGTAGCTTCTTTAGCTCTGTGTGTATGTTGTCCCGTCCCTGATGAAGATTTATATAATCGAAACACAATTGTTTGTTGTGTCCTAGAATACTTATCTTTATTTTATTATTAATTACTTTATGGATTGTCTCTTTTTCTTTGGTGGTGGTGGGGGAGGGGATTTTCACCCTGTCCTGTGATTTGTGCTCACCTTTATGGAGTCCGTTGTAAGGTATGTACACTGTGTCCATGTTTAGTATGTATCATCTTTTTGCAGGAGCTACACAAACCTGTTTGCATTTTCTATGATAAAATCTGAACACTGAAGAAAACTAACAAACTAATATAACATATTTTTTTTAAATTCCGAAAGCAGGAATTTGCCATGTGTCTGTGGTGTGATAGGACCACCACATTTAGTACAGAGGAAAAGGAAGCCAGTCCTTCCCTCTCTTAGCATACGATGAACACAGATATCAAACCCTCGCCCAGCTGTACTCCTGACATGATCAGAGTAGCCTGCTAATGATTACACTAATGCACCTGCTAACGGGCAATATGCTGCGAAGCATACTTTGGTCACTGGGGTTTAGAGAGAACGGTAATGGCAGGCGTGGTTCCTGGATGATGAGGCAGGGGCATACCAGCACAATGGAGGACACCAAACATTAAAGACATTCTGGGAGTGAAAATGTATGAGGCATTGGATCTGGCGAAATATTGAGAGTATGTTTGGTAGACAGTGATAAGCATGACTTGATCAGTACAAAGATGGACACAAGACACTGCGGATACCTGTGCCTGAGGGTGCATGAGCAGAAGAACTGGCCAGACATTCACAAACTGCTGGGCAGGTCATGATGAGAGTGAATTGATCAGCACAAAGATGGACACAAGATACTGCAGATACCTGCGCCTGAGGGTGTATGAGCAGGAGAAATGACCAGTGATTCAGAAACTGTTGGGCAGTCCGTGATGAGAATATTCTGCACAAGACCTGCAACATGATAATGCCATTAAATTAACAAAGACGTTGGGATGGATTTTAGATGCACATGAACAGGCTTTTATTTTACTTTGTTAGTAAGTTACACATATCTTATTAATAGTGTTTGGTCAAGTGGCTAGAAAGCTGGACTCCCATTTGTGAGATTTGGGTTTGAATCCTCAGTAAGGTGATAGACTATTTTTCTGTAAAGGGCCCAAAAAAATCACAATTTGCAGTGACTGCACTAGCCAGGTGGCTCTAATTCCTCAGGCACAAGCTGAGCACACCCCCCCCCCCCCCCCCCCCACAACATATTGATTTATTGGCCGAGGTCAGTAAGATACATGAGAAGAAGCTTAACTTTGAACTTCCATTGCAGAAGATAGTGTATTACCTCTCTATCAATGGAGATGCATTATTAAAGGTAAAATATTCATAACGTATAATTTCATAACACTATATTATAAACAATAACAATAACTGCAGTAAAGTAAATTACGACATTGAAAGTGAATTATTGCTAATTGCATATGGAATGGAAAATGATGAAACTGGTATTACATTCACCAGAAGCACATATATCATATTTATACAATTCATAATAAATGTGTATAAAATATATTCAGGTCTGCATGAATAATAATAATAAACACATTTCACCCAGTCTCGCCGCCACCCCCCCCCCCCCCTCATTTATATTCATGTGTCCCACACTGCTTTCCATTATTTATACTCATGTCATTGTGTTTCATTATTTCTGTTCCTGACATCATTGCCATTCCCTATTTATATTAATGATGTCATTACTATTCAACCAGCAGAACGGGGCTTAGTACCATTGCTAGGCGGATTTTGTGAAGGACTAATGACACAAAAGTTTCATTTCAGAAGGTGAAAAGTATCTTGTATAAAAGTCACTCTCAGTAAATATCAGAAAGACAGTACTGAAATCTTATATATAAAAGGCGATCTCCGTCTGTCCATATGTCCTTTATGCGCTCGCGAACGGCCCATCCGATTGAGATGAAATTTTCTACACGTCTTCCTTTCATTCCAGCGCAGCCCACTGTCATATTTTTTTAGTGTGAAATCGGCTGCTTACCCAATATTATTTCATTTTTCATTATAATTTCATATATCTCAGGGGACCTAACTCTGTACAAGTTATTTCAAGGGGCATAACTTTTCTGTATAACTTATAGTCATATTGTGGCATCGTTCTCAAAGATTTATAAACTCTTTGTCCATAGTTATATACCGGCAAATGAGTTATAATAAATAATGATACAATCTGTAAGGCATTTTCAAAGTTTTCATAAAAATAATGCATAATGCATAACATTGTAACTCATCTTTTTTTGCTTAAAGAATAAATAAATAATAGTTACCTTATCTCTATCAAGTTTGAAGATTTTATATTTCTTTACACTGTCGCCAACTCTAAGAAGACATGGAACAACTTAAGCCATTATTAAATCTACAGGCATATACGTTATATTCCTCCTCCTCCTCCTCTCCCCTCCTCCACCTCCTACCCTCTTCCTCTTCTCCTCCCTCTCCCTCCTCTTCTCTCTTTCTCCTCCCAGCTCCTACTCCTCCTTTTTCTTCTTCTTCTTCTGCTGCTGCCGCTGCTCCATTTACCCAAGTTAATTGTTGGGGAAGATGTAAAGATCTTTCAAGTGCTCTTTCTAATGGTTTTTGTAAGTTGGTCTTCATTTATCTAAGGTTGTTCTAACTGCAACCAATAAATGATTAGACAGACAGACAGACAGACAGACAGACAGACAGACAGACAGACAGACAGACGGGAACGGGAACTTATATGACTACTCATATGAATTAAATGAGATGCTCCCCATCAGGGGCTGGGCGAAGCCGGGCCGGATCAGACAGATAGACAGACAGATAGACAGATAGATAGCCGGGAACGGGAACATGAGCTTATATGACTACTTATATGAATTAAATGAGATGCTCCACACCAGGAGCTGGGCGATGCCGGGCCGGGTCAGACAGACAGACAGACAGACAGACAGTCGGTAACGGGAACTTATATGACTACTTTATATTAAATGAGATGCTCC
>JACEFZ010025523.1:0-10000 GCA_014155875.1 Cepaea nemoralis
TAAAATATTATCTCATTAACTTCCAATGATTTTTATTTGCTTGTTTACTAGTTGTTTGTTCAGGATTCGCAGCCATATGTAAGAACTGGTTCTATCTAACATGCAAGAATATTTTTTTACATTCAATGACAAGGATGTATTGCATTACATACTCTTCATCTGAAAAAAGCAGTTTTTGCTTATCCAGTTATGTTTTTTCATCTCTGTGATGCATCTTCCGTCTGACTTAAAATATGTGCCTAGATATTTGAATTTCTGTTAGCTAAACAGTTAGATTTATGTGGATCTCAGAATATGTTCATTGTACAATGAAAAAAGACTAGAAGACATTACATATCCTTGTCTGACATCCTTCTTTATACTTTCACAGGAGGCACATTTACACACAGTCGTTCTAAACAAATACCTTTGGATGTCTCTAGTATGTCCCGACTAAGCATAAAAATCACAGCCGCTAATGACACATTGATTGATATACATTAAGTATAGCTCACCATGTACGTTGCGTTAAGAAATATATAAGAACTACTACAATTCTCTGTGTAAGACTTCACGTACCTACAATGTATCACATGTATGCTCAAAGTTATGACCTTGTAATGAACACACGTTGTGTATGATGATATCTATAATCAATAACACATATGTCCATACACAGATTTAACCCAGTTCAATATAGTTCGCTTGTAGCCAGGGACCTCACTTGCTGATCTTTAAACATCGATTCTGTATAATCACAATGTCCCCTTTCTCTCCATTTCAACTCCAGCTGCTTGTTAATGCGTTTTCTTTTGTACAAGTTATAATAATATTAAGTGTAATACCAGATGTGCTAGCTGTTGTTAGCTTTTCTGTTCCGTATTCCCGCGCTTAAGGAAATAAACAATTTTAATTTGTTACATTTTTGGCCTTCTATTAAAGCTGTTTGTTATAAAAGGCGATATGCGAATAGTGTAACTAGATTTACAATGTAACCATTCTGTATGGCTACTTCGGGGAAGGCTTATATCGAGGTTCAGAATGACTCAGGCATATTATTTTATGAAATAACTGACGCTTTTCTGAGCTGGGCAACAGAAAGTTGCATGATCAACATTGGTGGTTCGATAGAAAGAGGTGACGGACACGTGACAAGCAAGGTCTACATTTTTAAGTTCTCTTGGTGAGATAATCTGATCGGACACATTGTGAGATTTCACTGAGAACTCTTGATTGAAACTGACTGATTATAATATGTACACCTGTATTTACGTGCAATGAGAAAACGAATAAACACTTTTAATTTATAAAAAGATCGTAAGTGCTACGAGAAAAAGAGTGTTGAGAAGCTACATGGAGCCTGCACTTTTGTATGGATGTGAATTGTAGACAATGATCAGTCAAGCTGAAAAACACCCGATGGCCGTGGAAATGTGGTTTCTGAGGAGAATTAAAAGAATACCATGTGCAGACAGAAAAACAAATGACCAAGTCTTACAAGAAACAAATGAAAATCGTAAACTGATTAGAGCAATTAAAAATAGACAGTCGAAATTTTGTTGGTATTTTATGAGAAGAAATAAATTAGAGAAATTGGTGACAACTGGCACGATCAAGGGGAAGAAAAAAAGAGGAAGGACAGAGAAATAATACCTGGATGGCGTGGCTACGTCGCATGGTAGGGACAAGAACACTGAGCTGATCCCCGACTCTGGTGATTGAGTGAAATTGCGAATCATGACCTCCCGCGCTTATCGGCATTGCACATGATGAATGGATGGATAGTAAGCCGGGCTGTATCTTTCTTAGTCTGGTCCATTTACATTTGACTAGTACAAGTTTAGACATCCTTTCTAGTAGCTACAATAACGTCCCATGCGCTAGTGTGGTCATACAACATATGTCATTAAATAATACGAAAAGTAAGACCGAATGACATATTACTTCCAGAAAAGGATGAGATAGTACTTACGATATTGAAGCAATGGGCAAACTATTATAACGAGAACAGAAACAGTTGTAAGATGATTCCATTATATATAATATATATACTATATATATATATATATATATATATATATATATATATATATATATATATATATATATATACAGACACCCTGCTGAGTCAAACAGCAGGGGGTTGTAGACGCTCAACTGTTGGCACTCACTATACACTATATAGTATTGTTGCGTTTGACTTTGATAACGTTGGAGATAACACAGCCATTGTCTGGTTCTGACCACAAAATGTGACGTTTAAAATCTGGAACATACCTGAAGTAACACACAGTGGCAAGCTGCACACATTTTCTGAACAGATAACGCCTGGATAAACGCAAGCCACTTAGAGACGCCTTGGTAGATGATGTTGTTAAAAATCGTCACGGCCACACCCTGCGAAATACATGCTAGTAAAATGCAAAGTCAAGGATGCTCATCCAGTCATTGAGGCGTATTTGTGCATATGGGACTAGCCCTATATTTGTTATAGACTAATCCGGTAGGCGGGAGCACATGGTCAGTTCAGGCCGTCCACCTTTACTTCCAGGGTTGTTGCTACTCTACCTCCTCTTCTTCTCCTCCTGCAGCTATCGACGCCTGTTGTGCGTCTATTCCAATATTTCTCGGTTCTCAGTGCTGGGTCTGCCTGGCAGCCCAAATCAATTTGTAAACAGAAAACCGTCTCGTGGGGTTCTCGAACACGTGACCACAGGGTTAGCACTAAGTGTGCCTGCTACTGTTCTATGGTGGCCCCGGAAGAACATTTTTTGTGTGTTTTGTTGCATATCCTATTTACAGAACGTATGAATGTGAAACTTGGACAATGTGCAGTCAAGCTGAACAACATCTGATGGCTGCAGAAATGTGGTTTTTGAGGAAAATGCAAAGAATACCATGGACAGACAGAAAAACCGATGACCACGTACTACAGGAGACAAATGAAACTCGTAAATCGATTAGAGAAATTAGACGAAGACAGTCAAAATTTGTTGGACATGCTATGAGAAAAAATGGATTGGAGAACTTAGTGACAGCTGACAAGATCGAAGGGAACAGACCAAGAGGAAGACCGAGAGGAAAATACATGGATGGCTTGGCCACATGGCATGGACGAGACAGGAACACTGAGCTGATCCACGACTCTGGTGATCGAGTGAAATGGCGAGTCATGACCGCCCACGCTTTCCAGCATGGCACACGATTGATTGATTGATTGATTTACAAAACAAGTCCTTCAAGAAACAAATAAAGATCGTAAACTAATTAGAGTCATTAGACGTAGACAGTCACAATTATTTGGGCATGTTATGAGGAGAAATGAATTGGAGAACTTGGTGACAACTGGCAAGATCGAAGGGAACAGACCAAGGGGAAGACCGAGAAGTAAATACCTGGATGGCATGGCCACGTGGCATGGTTGAGACAGGAACACGGAGCTGATCCACGACTCTGGTGATCGGCATGGCACATGATGGATGGATAGATTCACAGGACATTGCAGTCAACACCAGGATATTTTACGTTCTGTAGTTTCCCATTGTTTTCTGAACGACTGGCTCACATACTTTTCCGTAAGAAACCAACGCGATGCTATCCGCTGCCGAATCTCGCGCAGCTCTGTTTCGTACGTGAGTATACGCGCTTACAAACAGCGTCCTTAACCACTTCGCCAGGGAGACGGCGGAAGTAATTATACTATAAAAACATTAATGCCTTTTTACACGAGTTGATGTGTATATGGTGGTAGCGCTATAGTTTTATAGACCAATAGGCATTAGACAAGTGATGTGGTCAGCCTCTACTAAGTAGGTCATTTCCTGCTGCTCATTCTATTCTGGGAGGATCTCGGAGTCCAGGTCATGAAAATAATTCGCCTCAATGGGATTCGAACATATCACACATCTAGCAGGCACATGGATGTAGAAAGTAGGAGTAACTGGTCCGGCCCAGACAATGAGCACCATCCCTGTCCATTTCTTATTGTAATGGCCTTGATGTGGCTTATATTGTACATTGTCCAGCTGTTGAAGCTTTCCGCGCATGGTTTTCTCTTTTCTGTTTTTTTTTTTTAAAAAAAAATCAAAGATAATCATTACATTATTACTATCCTAGTTACTCGTATTTTAAACGTGTGTGTTACTCTCCATCCTTTGGTTCCACACAGTTATTCCTTTTTATCGAGTCTGCTCCGACTGTTATGTCTACAAATCTATGTTACTGTACTTATTTTATTCGACTTAGTTGTTACTTTGCCCAGTCTGTCCTGGTTGTTATCTTAAATGTTTATTGGTTTTATGCTTTAGTCTGTTGACAATTAAATAAGTGAAACCTGTTGAGGAAACATTACTATTACAGGTGTATTCCCAGTGTGTGCCGTGCCGAATAATGACTTGGTACTTTTACAGGTGTGAAGTTATGTATCGGCCGTGAACACCTCTGGTGTCTGGGCTTGGAGAGGGGAAGTAGAGCTCTGCAGTACATATCCCGTGAAGATGGTAGTTTGTTACCGGATCAAGATGGAAGTATGTACAACAGAATTACTTCGATGGATGCAAGACCTTTTCGGAGCTCGAGTGACCACGGTGCCACTGCATTGGATAAGTTAACATTCGCTGTCTTCCCGAGGGTTCATAGGCAACGTGAACAGCAGCAGCAGCAGCAGCAGCAGCAGCAGCAACAACAACAACAACAACAACAATAATAACGACGACGACTACGACGACGACAACAACAACAACAACTGCAACAACTGCAACAATAACAAACAACAATAACCTCGTTTCTCCTAAATGTTTCTCTGTATGTTTATCTTATTTTCACCCTTTAGTCTATAGTAATCACAATATTTATTTTCTGTTACCCAAAATAGTATTTTAAAATATGACATAGGTAAACAATTTCCACGACAGATTTACTTGAAAATTAACGGTAGAGTATTTCAACCTGAAACTAAATTCATACACTTGAGAAATATATACGAGAGCCTATCTCCAATCGGAGTATAAGAGAAGAAGAAGAAGAAGAAGAAGAAGAAGAAGAAGAAGAAGAAGAAGAAGAAGAAGAAGAAGAAGAAGAAGAAGAAGAAGAAGAAGAAGAAGAAGAAGAAGAAGAAGAAGAAGAAGAAGAAGAAGAAGAAAAAGAAGAAGAAGATTAATAACGGTAACAACACAGAAGAAATCCACAAATGAGTCAAGATAACATTTTGATTAGAGCGATGGCTCACTAAAATAGTGGTTTGAGTCCAATTACTACTAGCAGTAGATACCATTTCCATTAACCACCATGTCACTGGAATCGACTGAGACAAGTACCGAATGATATTCTAGAAATTATCTGGAAGGAAGGCTGCGCAGAAGGGCAATAGCAACCCCACCTCGTTACAAATTACATAATATATATATATGAACACTTAGTAATTAACACGAATTAACTGCAGTATCTGCTAACATTAAATAATTGAACGATAGCAAAAATAAAAACACAAACATTCTAGTTATAAATAATAGCTAAAATAAAAATAAAATGCTAGCAATATTTCCCTGAACATTGTATTCCAGTTACTTATAATGTAATTTTATAAGACATGGGTTTAAAATAAAATAGTATGCTGCTAATAACAATGCTTCAAATTAAAACACTTAATAGAAGCTTAATATATACTGTTCTCGTGAATATACTATATATTATACGAAATACCTTGCAGTTTGAAGTCGAAAAGTATACCGTTGGTAGTGTCTCTCAACCATACACAAAAGCCACCTTTTTTCACAGCTCTCAAGGGGAAATAACTAGATGTCAATATTAGACTGTATTCACGCACACAGTTCAGAGCGCTTATAAGGCCCGAGAAAAAGCGAGAATTACAGCCACAGCTGTGACCAACTTATCAATATTGATGAGCCTATAGCATCCCGGTTTGAGGTAAACGATCCACACATTTGAAAGGTGATGCCAAACGATCTGATCGGGGTTCACCATGATACAATACAATACCTGTGATGCTGGTTCTGTTGTCGGTATCGTCATCATCGCAACATTATGAACGTTAAAAGAGCATTGACGTTGTCCAACCACAATGCCCATTATAACGGTCACAAAGTTGAGCGGACAGTAGAGCAGTCTGTTATTCGGTTTGCTGAAGGGTCAATAGAGACATTCACACATTGCGAAACAAACACACGAAAATAGAAGATTTTGTTTATTTTACGTTTAGTGTAGATGCAGACATGTGAATTTGACAGACACAGACTTGCAGACGTGTAGTTAAGCAGACAAATATACAGAAAGACAGACAGGCAGGTAGGCAGTTAGATAAGCAGGAAGATACTTAGACAGACAGACAGACAGACAGACAGACATAAGTAGGTATGTTGACGGACGGACATGTAAATAAGCCCTCATGTAGGCAGACAGACGAGCAGAGGAGCCGAAAAGCTGACAGGAAGGCAGACAGATATGCAGGTACCATGGCGGCTAGACTGATCTCTCTCTCTCTCTCTCTCTCTCTCTCTCTCTCTCTCTCTCTCTCTCTCTCTCTCTCTCTCTCAATCAGCAGTTCCTTTGCAAAATGTCGCTCTCATTACGGAGCATCGGGGAAAAAAAGTCTCTATCTCTTGACATTTTCCCCGCCTCATGCACCCCCAGCAAGCAATGGCATACTACTGAACGTGAACTTGCTCAGGAATCACAAACAGCTAAAAATGCTGGGGTTGACTGCTACGTCCTGTAAAGGATATGCAACTAACTAACTAACTAACTAACTAACTAACTAACTAACTAACTAACAAACAAACTAACTAACTGACTGACTGACTGACTGACTGACTGACTGACTGACTAACTGACTGACTGACTAAGTGACTGACTGACTGACTAAATGACTGAATGACTGACTAAATGACTAACTAACTAACTAACATGCACCCTCAGGGCCAAGGTGTTTGCAATGTTTTGTATTCATCTGACTGACTGACTGACTGACTGACTAAATGACTGAATGACTGACTAAATGACTAACTAACTAACTAACATGCACCCTCAGGGCCAAGGTGTTTGCAATGTTTTGTATTCATCTTCATGATGGTCGATCCACCTGTTTTTTGTTTTGTTTGTTTTGTTTGTTTGTTTGTTTGTTTTTTTTTGTTTGTTTGTTTACAGGAAGCATGCCTTCCAGCATTGTTCTCTCCAAGCCACTGTAGCGTTTTATAAGGCCAAAGTATTTTAATTTCTGAGACATGATACATGCGACAACTGTCCTCGATGTTCAGGTAGTGTAACATGTTTCTGAGACATGATACATGCGACAACTGTCCTCGATGTTCAGGTAGTGTAACATGTTTCTGAGACATGATACATGCGACGACTGTCCTCGATGTTCAGGTAGTGTAACATGTTTCTGAGACATGATACATACGACAACTGTCCTCGATGTTCAGGTAGTGTAACATGTTTCTGAGACATGATACATGCGACAACTGTCCTGGATGTTCAGCTAGTGTAACATGTTTCTGAGACATGATACATGCGACAACTGTCCTCGATGTTCAGGTAGTGTAACATGTTTCTGAGACATGATACATGTGACAACTGTCCTCGATGTTCAGGTAGTGTAACATGTTTCTGAGACATGATACATGTGACAACTGTCCTCGATGTTCAGGTAGTGTAACATGTTTCTGAGACATGATACATGTGACAACTGTCCTAGATGTTCAGGTAGTGTAACATGTTTCTGAGACATGATACATACGACAACTGTCCTCGATGTTCAGGTAGTGTAACATGTTTCTGAGACATGATACATGCGACAACCTGTCCTCGATGTGCAGGTAGTGTAACATGTTTCTGAGACATGATACATACGACAACTGTCCTCGATGTACAGGTAGTGTAACATGTTTCTGAGACATGATACATACGACAACTGTCCTCTATGTTCAGGTAGTGTAACATGTTTCTGAGACATGATACATGTGACAACTGTCCTCGATGTTCAGGCAGTGTAACATGTTTCTGAGACATGATACATGTGACAACTGTCCTCGATGTTCAGGTAGTGTAACATGTTTCTGAAACATGATACATGCGACAACTGTCCTCGATGTTCAGGTAGTGTAACATGTTTCTGAGACATGATACATGTGACAACTGTTCTCTATGTTCAGGTAGTGTAACATGTTTCTGAGACATGATACATGTGACAACTGTCCTCGATGTTCAGGTAGTGTAACATGTTTCTGAGACATGATACATGCGACAACCTGTCCTCGATGTTCAGGTAGTGTAACATGTTTCTGAGACATGATACATGCGACAACCTGTCCTCGATGTTCAGGTAGTGTAATATGTTTCTGAGACATGATACATGCGACAACCTGTCCTCGATGTTCAGGTAGTGTAACATGTTTCTGAGACATGATACATGTGACAACTGTCCTCGATGTTCAGGTAGTGTAACATGTTTCTGAGACATGATACATACGACAACTGTCCTCGATGTTCAGGTAGTGTAACATGTTTCTGAGACATGATACATGCGACAACCTGTCCTCGATGTTCAGGTAGTGTAACATGTTTCTGAGAAATGATACATGCGACAACTGTCCTCGATGTTCAGATAGTGTAACATGTTTTTTTCATTTCGTCCAGGATATTCTAAGAATGTTTCTGTAACATTTGAGCCCCACAGCGCCAATTTTCATCTTTTGATGATTGCGACATGTTCCATGACTCACACCCATATGTTGCCACCGGGAAGATGCATGTCCTCAACAACAGTACTTGAACATGCTTGCTGGTGTGGCACCATAGGTTCTGAATACTGTTTCATCTCTGCATGGCTATGGCTAGTCTGCCTCTAACGAATTTTGAATAATCTCCTTGCTGTTGATGATGGAGCCAAGATATTTAAAGTTTGTGACATTATAATTTCCTTTTTGTTTGTTTGTGTGTTTTTTTTTTTTTTTTTGGTTTTTTGTTTGTTTTTGGTTAAACAGATAGAACTACAACACAAAAGACAGATATATAGAAAGACATTGGTAGACGAGTCAGTGAGGAAATCAGGTATTGTAAGACCTATGAGATCAAGACAATTGTGGTAAGATAGTTGTTAGTCTAATCCATTGTCACCACATGCAAGGTATTTACAGACGAAAGTGGACGCACGCTAAAACATTTCTATTCAAACGCACTCTTAAACATGTCTGTTCGAATGCAAACAAGATTTAAAGGACGAGAAGATAGAAATAAGTGGCGGTGCTTCTGAATACATCTTCTCCTGCACCAGCGCGCACCCCCTCCCCCCCTCCCCCTAAAAAAATGCTGACAACATTCAAATAGTCTACAAGATACCTACATTATTACCAAATATATGTATTATTCTATTGTTTTAAGTGAGATTTCACAATAGGAAATTGTGTTATTATTTTCAGATTTATTTTCATTATATTTGTCTTTCTTTATATATGTTTAGACCTAATTGTTGTGACGTCCAGTGAAGTGTGTTTACTTTATATTGCATCCGATTCCGTGCTTGGAACAGTAGGGCAATGTCGTAAGCGAAGTGCAAATCATCAAATCGCTCTATCAAATACCTTTGAATTCCATTTCCAGGGCTAGTTATTGTTGTCTCCAAATGCAGTCTATAATGAGAAAGATTAATTTTCGAAATAATTTCAAATAAATGAATCATTATATTCGTTTGTCAACAGTTTGGTGTTTTTGTATTCTTTGTGTTTACTATCTCTCTTGGTCTGTATGTAGATATAAGGTGGTATCGTTCTGCGTGATATTGAAGTACTTTACGAGGAAAAGTAATGTATGTTACAAACTATCATCGGGAATCTGACAATGGTAGTTTGGAGTTTCTAAGGATTACATTGGGTGACAGCATAATCTAGCTGTATAATTAACTTAAGTAGCAAACTGGTAGATATCGCATGTTTAGAATAGATAAAAATGGCGCTCGTACTCAAGGTGGGTGCCAAGACATGTGACTGAGGAACACAAAATGGGTCTG
>JACEFZ010025523.1:15000-27500 GCA_014155875.1 Cepaea nemoralis
CTGTGCCAGGTACCGTGGCGAATAGACAAACAGATCTCTCTCCCCTCCTCTCTCTCTCTCTCTCTCTCTCTCTCTCTCTCTCTCTCTCTCTCTCTCTCTCTCATCTCTCTCTCTCTCTCTCTCTCTCTCAGTAGCAAGTCTTTACAGAATGTCGCTCTCATCACCGAGCGCCGAAAACAATATTTCTATCTCTGGCCATTTTCCCCGCCTCATGCACCCTCGGGGCCAAGATGTCTGCACTGTTGTCTGAGGTCATCTTCATGCTGGTTGACCCATGTCTCTTGTTTCCAGGAACCATGCTTTCCCTCACTGTTTTCTTCAAGCCACCGTGGTGTTTAATATAGCCAAAGTATTTTAGTTTCCAAGACACGATACATGCGACAAATGCCCTCGACGTTTAGGCTTCGTAAATGTTCAATATTTATTAAATATTATCATTTTGGTCCACGGTATTCTAAGAATTTTCAACTTCTTCGTTGTTCTTTTGTATTGTAATCTTTGACTAGCTTGTGGTTTTGACATTCTCTCTCTCTCTCTCTCTCTCTCTCTCTCTCTCTCTCACACACACACACACACACACACACACACGAGGATAGCGAGAGATAGAGTGATACAGGAGAATGAATATAACCGAGAACGGAGAAACGACTTAACTCTTTCAGTGCCAAGCAAAAATTGGGTCCTGACCAAACAGAAATTTATGGCAGAAAATTGGAAGTAGAGGTGTGTCACAATAATGCTTTTAAAATGGTTAAAATGGTAGCAGATATTTTGTATTATATATCAAATTAAAGAGGATAGCACAAGGAACATGACAATGTTAATAATTAATTGATAGATTAGAAATATTATGACAATAATGAGAGGTTTAATAATAACAATTGAAATTAAAGAGGTAAAAATTATTTCAAAATTTCACTTACCAAGGCTGTATTTATAATCCACTGCAACTAATCCAGTTAAATTTGCTGTATACTGTTACACACACCACTTTTGTCTAATAATATCACAAGAACTGCATCACAACACCAATAAAACATAACTAAAACATAATATTGTGAAGCACATAATTTTCACACAAAATGGAAAATGTCAGTAACACACCACTTAGATTTTACTGAGAAGAAGCATATAAACACTATTTTCTATTTAGTTATAAGTATTATTACTTATATATATATATATATATATATATATATATATATATATATATATATATATATATATATATATATGTGTGTGTGTGTGTGTAATCACTTGACGCGAAACATGATGATGATGATGTTACCAATACCAGCGTCCCTCGCAGTGCCCTAGGGTATGACGGGAAGCTGCTCAGAAAACACTGATAAATAGAGGTGCGTGTCAGTTTCCCGGTCTCTCCAAACCAGACAACCGTGGCCGAAGGAGCGATTATGTAGATCACTGTAGTATAAAATAAGGGAGGCTTTAACCAGCCCTCCCCAGTCACTGGACCAGAGCAGGGAGTCACCAATGCCTCTAGATTTAACCAAGA
Source organism: Cepaea nemoralis (assembly GCA_014155875.1). Classification (NCBI taxonomy): domain Eukaryota; kingdom Metazoa; phylum Mollusca; class Gastropoda; order Stylommatophora; family Helicidae; genus Cepaea; species Cepaea nemoralis. The sequence continues at coordinate 16,517 of JACEFZ010025523.1, forward strand.
CTGGCTTGTGTGGTCCACACACAAGGGCCGAGGAAATCCATCAAAATGACTGGCAATGTGTAAGCCCACTCGTGGTAGTGACCCTTGGCCATGGTTGTTTGTAGAGCAAACTTGAGCCCCAGCTCTGGATAATGTCGTTTAGGCCACTCAAACTTCCATTCGTATGCCTGTTATACCTGTTTGTACCACTATATCTCTGCTGTTAGGGTTATAGTTATGTTATGGCTCTTTGCTGTATCTGGTCCCAGTCGACCTATGTGATGCGCGTGTCTTGTGTGGATATTGAGGGTGCCCTTTGACTCAACTGAACATGGTTGAGGCTTAACTGTCATTCAGAGACCGCCCCTGTAGTCAGTGCTAGGCAGCAGTTATCTCTAACTGTGGGATTTCAGATTCCCATTTCTGTATGTACCGACTGTCCATGAGTCCTGAGATGATTACAATAGAGTCCATACCTGTGGTTACCGTTGTTGTTTACGTTGAGGTTTCTTTGTTGTGATGTCCTTGCTGGTTTGTGGAGAGGGGTACCTGGTCATGTGCATAGCGATGTTAGGCAGCAGTGAGTGATATCCACTGTGGGAACATAGGTTCCCATCTCTGTATATGTCAGTTGTGTGACATGTCAGGATGTCTGTTTGTCACTGAATCATGCAGTTCTATCAATAAAGGTCTAATTTTGTTGTTCTTAATTTTTTTTTTTTAGTCTGTAGTTCGTTGTGTAAACTCATTGATTCTGTTACAGTCCAACAGTGTAATCTCTTGTCTGGGGTATACAACAGTATATCCCCCGCCCAAAGAACTCCTGGAATCTTCTGTCTAACTATCTATCCCTTTTCTTGTTAACTGAGGAGAATATATACAGTGCTCTTTCTCTATTTCTTCTTATTGTCCTTTTCTTCTCTGGCCCAATAAAAGTCAGTGTTGCGCTTCTTCATCTTTGAGCACATAAGTATAGGAAACTATGTCTTCCTGTCCTTGATATATAGCCCTTCTGTTTCATATGTGTGTGTATATATATATATATATATATATATATATATATATATATATATATATATATATATATATATATATATATATATATATAAGGTATGATAGCTCGCTTACCTGCGTTCGAAACACAATGCGACCGATTTGACAGCAGACAGCGTCGCGCTGGGTTTTAACGTGTTTTTATGGGAGCCGGTTGTTAAGAAAGCTATGGCAAACTACTGAATGTAAACTTGCCAAGACATCAACAACAGCATATGCTGGTGTTGACAGCGATGTCATGTAAATAGGTTATGCCAAAAAAAATAAATAAAGGTAGGACAGATATCAATAAGCTATTATTTATACTTCAAGACAGAAAGAAACCAGTTACCATATACAAGGTAGACAAGACATAAATAAGATAACATATATCAGGCGTGATATAGATGAAATAAGGAAACATATGGGGCAGTGAGAAATATTATGACAAGTTAACAGATATAAGGTAGGACATAGATAAATACGTTAACAAATACAAAGTAAGGAAGACAGGGAGAAAGAGGTTAATAAACATAAGATATATATATATATATATATATATATATATATATATATATATATATATATATATATATATATATATATATATATATATATATATACTTTTCAACACACACACACACACACGCACGCACACACATACACACACACACACACACGCACGCACGCACGCACACACACACACACACACACACATACACACACAACGCAAAGCTATCCGAGGATGAGATTTTATGAGTTTGTAAGTTAAATTTAGTGCTAGGGTATATAATAACCAGTCTCAAATGTTCTTTACAGTGTCAAATGCACGTGTTGACCTGAATTGAGTTCGTGTCTGTAATCGTTACAATGCAGTGGTCAATAGTGTTTATGACAAAATTTTTACTACAGCTCATAATGCGCGCACGTGAAAGCAACAACATTTGAGGTGAAACTATTCACTGACCACGCAACTGAAACCCTATAAAAGGATAACGCTACACAACACAATTCAGTTCATTTTCAAGCAAACATCTATGGCGTCTCCATCGATAAAGTTAAGGAATATTGCTATTGGCCGACTGCATGCAGGCGTAAGTCAAAGTCAGATTGCCAGGCATATAAACTTACAACAGAGTACCATCAGTCGACTTCGGCACCAGTTCCAATCCTCTGGCTCAGTTAAAGACCGGCATCGCAGTGGACGACCCAGACTGACAACAACAGCAGATGATCGCTTTATTCGGCTTCGTCACCCCAGAGAAAGGTTTACAATATCTTCCTTAACTGCCCAGCCATTGCCTGCAGGACGTCATGTGTCCGATCAAGCTATCCTGAATAGACTTCATGACGCTGGACCTCGGGCACAACGACCTCATCTTGGATTTGTCCTCACGCGCCACCATCGCCAAAATCGACTTTTTTTTGGCTAATCAGCATCGTCCCTGGGCAGTAGACAGTCAACGGAGATGTGTCTGGTTTAGTGACGAATCTTTCGTTTTGTTGCAGCGTCATGATAGTCGGAGAAGGGTCTACCGTGGGTGAAATGAACGTTTGCCCCACAATTGCGGTAATTAAGCTCCGCCACACTGTTGGGAGGGGGGGGGGTGCAATGGTGCGGGGATTGATTGATTGATTGATTGATTTAGGAACCGACATCACAGCATTCGGGGCATTCCCATAAGCGCTCCGTCCCCATCCTCAGAAGCCAGCGAAGAGTTCCAACCCCAATAGTACCAGTAGCAATCTGATTATATGTGCGGGGAATGATCAGTTACAGCGGAAAGAGTCAATTGGTTCACATAGAAGGAGGCTTAAATGCGCCACGATACGTCAATGATATTCTTCGACCCCATGTAATTCCACTTTTGGCTACCCAAAGGCCTGTGTTTCAACAGGACAATGTCAGACCCACGGTTGACCATGCAGTTCCTGACTGCCAACAACATTATCATCCTTCCCTGGCTATCCCTGTCTCCAGACATCCGACTGAGCACCTGTAGGATGAGCTGCATAGACGTGCTTGTCGCTGAGACGTCGCTCCATTTAATCATCGTGATCTGTTCCAGACACCCCAGGAAGAGTCGGCAGCCATCCCACAGACTCACATCAGACGTCTGATCGCATCCATGCCCAGGAGATGCCAGTCGCTAATCGATGCAAGAGGAGGCCACACACCATACTAATGCGAAAGCCCGTACGCATACAAACTGTCGTGACCCAGGTTCTAAACAACCGTCAACTGATTGTCTGAACCCTAAGGTATTCTTGTGTGCAATTTGAACAATTAACTCACTACATTAAACAAGTTATTGAATATCAAAATTATGGGTATGTGTGTGGTGTGCCTTCGATATATATATATATATCTTTCTATACAGCGAGATCAAAATTAGACAAATACAACAAAGGATAAATAAAAGTAAAAGAAATAACTGATACAATTCAGGACAGTGAGATATACATACTTTTACATATGTACCCGGGTACATAAATATAAATAAAGACAATACATTTAACAGAGAACAAACAATGAGATAGAATCAAGATATAAATTCATTGTTCCCAGGCCTGTACCTTTCATTTCAAAACCCAATTTGTCTTGAATGCACCTTACAGTGGTAGGGGAGTTTGCATATTCTAGTATTCCCCATGAGCTATGTCGACTATAGCGCAGCTACTGGTGAGGTCTCCCATGTCGCACAGATCAAGGGATTGTGTTTGTCCATCAAGAATGATGATGACCATTCATTTCATCCAGTGGGGTTGACAGTTTGCAGCCGTGAGTTCTAAGATGGCTGGTAAGGTTGTAAAAAAATTCGTTTAGGGAGCCTGTGATCTGGCATGCGAGTTAAGTGACCAGCCCAGCGAAGCTGATTCTTCATTAGTAGAGTATGGATACTGGGCATGTACGCTCTTTCTAGGACTTCAGTGTCTGGGCTGTTGTCTTGCTATTTAATCTTCAATAGCTTCCTAAGGCAGACTATGTGGAAGTGGTTTAATTTCTGGCGTGTTGCTGGTAAACAGTCCGGGTTTCACAAGCATATAGCAGCCTGGATAATACGATTGCTTTGTAGAATTTAAGCTTTGTATGCAGGCTTATCCCATTTCAGTCCCATAGATTTTTGTACAGTCTGCCAAAGGCTGGCCTTGGAGATTCTTGCATTCACTCACTTCATCGTCAGTTGTGGCAGTTTGTGACACAGTGCTGACAAGATAGGTGAATTTGTCCACAACACGTAGTCTCTAACCATTCACTTTGATATTTACGTTGGTGTGGATAATCCCTGGAGCTGGCTGGTACTTCACTACAGTCTTCTCCAAGTTGATATTGAGTCCAAAGTTGGCACAGGCATATGAGAAAGCTGAAACATTGTGTTGCATGCCTGCCTTTGAATTCGCATATAGAGCACAATCGTCAGCAAACAGGAGCTATCTGGTGGTATCGCTGGTAGGGTACTTTTGCTTTCTTTCACCCCAAACAAACTTTTCCAGCTATATTTAGAGTCACCAGCTATATTTAGCGCCGACGGTGATCTCCTCTGTGTTCGGGTGGAGTGCGTGTCAGTGCGTTTCAATTGCCCCACACCACAGTGTTGTTTCTTTGGGCTGTGGCAACCGTTTCTGTCTCCCTTCGATCCTCATTTGCATCGGTCCTGCAATCACTTTCCGGTTAGGGTTAGGGTTAGGGTTAGGGGGTAGGGTTAGGATTAGGGTTAGGGGTAGGGTACACACACTAACCCTAACCCTAATCCTAACCCTACCCCCTAACCCTAACCCTAACCGGAAAGTGAAAGAATAGCGCACCACCGCCGCCGCATAGAATTGCGCACCGAGCTACGGCTCAACACACGGAAACCACCTGAATGTTCGGCGCAACACAGGGAACCCCTGGATGTGACGTCATACCCTGGGATTCCCTTTTGTTTGGGGTGAAAGAAAGCAAAAGTACCGCTGGTAGTTTTGGTTTTAGCTTTCAGCCTTCTGAGATTGAATAACCCTCTATCCATGCAGTAGTTAATGTCTATTCCGATGAAGTGTATGAGTGGAGTAGTGTTGGTGCCAGGATAAGCCTTGCTTCACACCATTGGTGACAGGAAAGGGCTCAGGCAATTCGTCATTTTCTTGTACTCTTGCCTGCAAACCATCACGAAAAAGTCGCACTATTTGGACAAACTTTCCTTGACCACGAAAGACAAGGGATAGGAACCAGACGAAGAGAGACAGAAACTGCTGCCTTGTAGGTAGACTGGGGACAGTCAAAGGCTAGGGAAAGCACACCCGAAAGCATGCTTGTCTAAGTCGGATGCACTGAGCTACAGACTTGACGAAACAGTTAACGCAAGTCATTTTATGATCTTATGATTTAAATCCAAAACGGACGATTCGTTCGCCTTTCTCTGATTGTTATATTCACGGTCCGCCACAACCAAGGGAACGAACTAATGTAACTGCTGCTTGAATTACAGTTTCCTCTCCCCTTGTTTGTTAGACACCTGAAACTTGTCGGGACGCCTGTAGGTGGGAATATGCAGAGAGCGACAGGTGTGGCATACACTTCGGTCGTTTATTTTTGATAACCATCAAACCGCTGTTCCACGGAAAATCAATATGTTTAATTCCGCCCTGGCCAATAATACAACACGGATGCTTTACAGGATGACTGTTTAAAAAAAAAAAAAACAGAAAGTAAAAACTTGTCTCGAAACTGTTTTACATATAGCTACCGTAAAACTCGGGTTAGCGTTTGATCATTTCTATACTGTAGACCTTCTATATTATTGAAGTCTGTTATATAAGTACACTCACATATCGTGATCGGCATTCGTAAGAGACGTGGAAAGAAGTAGAAGTCTGAGGACTTGTTAAATAACAGAGCACATCCAAAGCTATGCTCTGAGAGCCAGCTCTGAGGCGTTACGGTGACCCTCTCAGACTCAGAACTGACCGAGTTCAATCTCATAATAAAGCTTAGATGTTTACAAGAACCTGTGGTACCTAATGATATCAAGGGGTTCTTCCGATCGCGTGGATAGCGAGATGGCGCGAATAGTCTAAATGGAAAAGGACGAAAAACAAGAGCTTCTGTATGCAAGTCAAGCTCGTTAAAAATCCTACGATTGCAATACATCGCAAATAGCAAACCGCTGCTCTAGCAAATATTGTTAGGAAAGAAAGCCTACCCATGGTGTGCAGCCCGTTAGCTATGATAGAATCTGTCTAGACCAGGGGTGGGCAAACTTTTCGTGCGGAGGGCCGCATTGACAAATGTAAAGCTATTGGCGGGCCGCATATATATATATATATATATATATATATATATATATATATATATATATATATATATATATATATATATATATATATATATATATATATATATATATCCATTTTGTTTACAGCAACCTATCACAATAAGTAATTATTAATTATTTATAGGTTAGTAAGCAGTATAAATAACTAATTATTTCAATTTTATTTTACTTATACACTTAAGCATTATATTTGACAATATGGACAAAAACATTTACTAATTTGTTAACACGATTTTACAATTTGTTATAACAAATATTCTTTATTATCTATCAATGGCTTTAATTTAGACACACAGCGACTACATTGTCACTACAGTTGTTGATTTCTAATGAGATGTATGTAACTGCTTGCAATTTTTGACAATATTCTTGAAATCTGGAGCAAGTTTACTTGTTGAAATTCGCATGACAGCATGCAAGTTGCAATCCGACAATAAAGACCTATTCTTAGATTTGTTGATCTTCAAGCAAGAGAATGCTTGTTCGCAAATGTATGTTGATCCAAATAATGATAAAAGTTTAGCTGCAACGTTTTTCAAGTTGGGAAATGATTCTTGTGATAAAGATCCATAGAAATCCAGCAAACCATCTGTCTTGAATTTCTCTTTCAGGTCATGATCTGCTTGTAAGTCAAGCAACTCCAACTGTATGTCCTCTGTGGCTGTATCAGCTTCTGCACTAAAAGGGGAACTGAGAATATTGAACTATGGCTCTAATGTCTTGAAATCTTGCAATCTCCATCCAACTTCTTCAATCAATGCATCTAATTGGGCTTTGTACTTTTCAGTCATTTCACCAGAAATGGTTTCTTGTTTCAGCAAAGGGAAGTGACAAAATCTATTTTCACTTGCTTGTCTGGAGAACAGTGAGAGTTTTGCCTAAAATGACTTTACATATACATACAATTCATGTGCAAACACACCATTGCCCTGAAGTTTGACATTCAGTTCATTGAACTTTTCCATAATTTCAATGGAAAACATAAAGTCTAACTGCCATTCTTTATTGACAATGTTAGTATTAAAGTCACATGCAATGCCCTTCATCTCTAGAAACATCACTATTTCTTCTCTGAGTTCCCACACTCGCCTCAACACCTTGCCGAGACTCAGCCATCGAACATTGGTGTGGTTCAGGACATCGGAATGTTCAGTTTCCAAATCGTCAAGTAATGACTTAAACTGTCTGTAATTAAGTCCTCTTGATCTGATGAGGTTGATGACACTGACAACTGGGTCAATAACATGCTTGATATTCAAAACAGTTTTACACAGACTTTCTTGATGGATCACACAGTGAAGTGGTAATAATGTGTGGTCAGGATATTCTGCTTTAATCTGATCACTTATCAACTTTACCAGACCTACATTTTTTCCAGTCAAAGCACGAGCTCCGTCAGTTGTAACACTTGCCATCTTGTTCCAAACCAACCCAGTTCTTTCAATACAGTTAGTAACAGCATTGAATATATCATGGCCTGTGGTTGTGTCTCTGAGTGACTCAACACTCACTAACTCTTCAGTGAGTTTGAAAGAAGTGTTTATTCCACGTATAAATATCAATAATTGGGCAGTATCATGTACATCGGTACTCTCATCCAATGCAAGAGAGTACCACAAAAATTGTTTACTTGCATCTTGAAGTTTATGCGTCAAATTGTCACTGATCTTGTCAACACGTCTGACCACAGTTCTCCTTTATAAAGTAATGTTGTCAAATCTGGTTTTTTGTTCTGGACACATAATGTTTGCTGCATCTAGCAAACATTCCTTGATGAACTCGCCATCAGAAAATGGCTTGTTCTGTTTTACAATTCTGTGTGACAGCACAAGACTAGCTTCAGTTGCAGCATCTTGAATTGAAGACTGTTTAGTGAAAACAGTTTGCTGTTTCTCCACATTTTTCACCAACTCAAGGCATTTCCTTTCCTACTCTTCGGTCGTTAAATTGTATCCGAAATCGGAATGTTTTGTTTGATAATGTCTTTTTAAATTGTACTCCTTGAAGACAGCCACTGACTCACGACACAACAAGCAAACTGATTTGCTACCAACTTTTATAAAACAGTACTTAGTTGTCCATTCATCATTAAAAACACGGCATTCATCTTCAATCTTACGTTTGTTATTGGCACTAATCATAACGGTACATGAAATTTTGTAAAATTCAACAAAATAACTTAAAAACGAATTAAAAATTTTTATTTCTAAATGCCCTCGCGGGCCGCATAAAATCACTTGGCGGGCCGCATGCGGCCCGCGGGCCGTAGTTTGCCCACCCCTGGTCTAGACGAAGCAAACCTGACACTCATCCATGGCGAATTCGGACACTTTGGTCTTAGGTTCATAACCAGGTGTGGCAAACTCTCCCCGAAAGATGGACGAAGAAGAAGAAGAGAAAAACCGAACGAAAAAACTGTGAAAAGGAACAAAAAAGCTATGCACACCTGGTGATAAACTCTATGGACCACTGAGTGAACTGGGTTGACTTCATACCAGAGACAACATTGCGGTTATAGACAAATTCCAAGCCAATGAAAGAAAAGAGAAAAAAAAAAAAAGAACACGTCATTATTCGAACCGCTCTCTCCCATACAAGAATAGCTTTAAGTGTACTTCCACGCATGACAAGCTGAATACGACAAATGGTTTCAAAGCCACTGAACGCACAGCTATGGGATATGGAGAGAATACTAAATGATGTCAAAGCCACTGAAAGCACAACTATGGGGTATGGAGAGAATACTAAATGATGTCAAAGCCACTGAAGGCACAACTATGGGGTATGGAGAGAATACTAAATGATGTCAAAGCCACTGAAGGCACAACTATGGGGTATGGAGAGAATACTAAATGATGTCAAAGCCACTGAAGGCACAACTATGGGGTATGGAGAGAATACTAAATGATGTCAAAGCCACTGAAGGCACAACTATGGGGTATGGAGAGAATACTAAATGATGTCAAAGCCACTGAAGGCACAACTATGGGGTATGGAGAGAATACTAAATGATGTCAAAGCCACTGAAGGCACACCTATGGGGTATGGAGAGAATACTAAATGATGTCAAAGCCACTGAAGGCACAACTATGGGGTATGGAGAGAATACTAAATGATGTCAAAGCCACTGAAGGCACAACTATGGGGTATGGAGAGAATACTAAATGATGTCAAAGCCACTGAAGGCACAACTATGGGGTATGGAGAGAATACTAAATGATGTCAAAGCCACTGAAGGCACAACTATGGGGTATGGAGAGAATACTAAATGATGTCAAAGCCACTGAAGGCACAACTATGGGGTATGGAGAGAATACTAAATGATGTCAAAGCCACTGAAGGCACAACTATGGGGTATGGAGAGAATACTAAATGATGTCAAAGCCACTGAAGGCACAACTATGGGGTATGGAGAGAATACTAAATGATGTCAAAGCCACTGAAGGCACAACTATGGGGTATGGAGAGAATACTAAATGATGTCAAAGCCACTGAAGGCACAACTATGGGGTATGGAGAGAATACTAAATGATGTCAAAGCCACTGAAGGCACAACTATGGGGTATGGAGAGAATACTAAATGATGTCAAAGCCACTGAAGGCACAACTATGGGGTATGGAGAGAATACTAAATGATGTCAAAGCCACTGAAGGCACAACTATGGGGTATGGAGAGAATACTAAATTATGTCAAAGCCACTGAAGGCACAACTATGGGGTATGGAGAGAATACTAAATGATGTCAAAGCCACCGAAGGCACAACTATGGGGTATGGAGAGAATACTAAATGATGTCAAAGCCACCGAAGGCACAACTATGGGGTATGGAGAGAATACTAAATGATGTCAAAGCCACCGAAGGCACAACTATGGGGTATGGAGAGAATACTAAATGGTGTCAAAGCCATTGAACACAAGGCAATGGGATATCGGTAGAATACGCACCCGACAACTGTGCAGTGTTGTATATCTCATTTGTGGCTTTGACACCATTTAGTATTATCTCCATATTCCATAGCTAGTCCCACTCCCAAAGCCAGGTAAGGATCACCCCAGACTTAATGGATACCGAATCATAACCCTGCAAGGAACGCAGAGGTGTTTCCAAGGCACCAGGGCTGGGTTCTATACTGGCCAAGACATGTTGATGCGTCATCGCCGAGCGTCCTGGGCAACAGGTCCTTTTGGGGTCCTGGCTAAAGTCAGTAGGATCGTTGATTCCTCCGAAGTCGGATATTATCTGCCTGCACGGAGAGGAGCACCAGTCTGCACACCAGTAAGCCAGACATGGGACAACGGATACTCACGCAAACCTCAGGTCCTGTATGAAATCACACTGATGTTGGACAACAGGATGTCTTCATCCGGAATAAGGACTTCGCGCTGGAGTTCACAGTCAGCGAACACAAGCAAGCAAGCAAGCATAACCCTGCAAAATCCTTTGGCAAAGTCCTCGAAAATATAGTAGCCTGCAGGCTCCAGCGACATTTGGAAAATCATAATCTGCTTCCCAAAGGTCTCAGGAGTTACCGGCATGGGAAGGACACCTGGGCCAATGCGGCTACGTTTGCATTTTATGTCCTATGAGGGCGTTCATGATAAACAAGTGACAGTGGCGGTAGCTCTTGATCTGGAGATTGCGAATAATAGGGTTAGGT
>JACEFZ010025523.1:32500-207240 GCA_014155875.1 Cepaea nemoralis
CTGCCTGCCTGCCTGCCTGCCTGCCTGATTACCTGTCTGCCTACCTATCTCTGCCTGCCTGTCTGCCTGCCTGCCTGCCTGCCTGATTACCTGTCTGTCTACCTATCTACCTACGAGGGAGCTTCAAATGAAAACCTTAAAATTGTGATAGAAACTACAATAACAATGCCATTGTCCCGTAACCTGTCAATATTGTTGTTAACGATGTCAAGAGGGTTAAGCATGTGACACCACGAACATACGAACACAATGGCGTCATAAGCACAATTTAAAGATGGCCGCCACTCTTTTGACATGCACCAAAGAGAAGCAGTGTTCTGTTTTCCGTTTTTGATCAGTGAAAGTGTGAAACTTATAGAAATTCATCAGCGAATGAAGGTCCAGTATGGTGATGCATGCCTGTCAGTCCAGCAAGTGTATGAGTGGAGTAGAAAGTTACAAAACGGTTTGACCTCTGCGACAGACTGTTCACGACCGGGTCAGGCACATTGAGTAGTATTGTTGAGAGTTGATTGCAGCCGTTGAAGGTTAAGCACATCACATCATCCATGACGTTCTACTGTGCCGCAAAGTGTCTGCAAGGTGTGTGCCACGGCAGCTTTCTCCAGGATTGAAACATCGATTCATTGATGCTTGTCAAGAACTTGTGCAGTGCTTTGAAGCAGGAGATCGTGGTTTCCTATCAAGAATTGTTACTGGAGATAAAAGCGGGTTTCACTACCACGAGCCGGAAACGAAGAGAGAGAGAGCGAGCAAGGAATGTCGATATCCCTCTTCACTGAAACCAAAGAAGTTTACCACGCAGCCATCTACAGTGAAGGTTATGCTCACCCTCTTTTGGGATGAACGAGGCGTTACTTTAGAGCACTACATGCCAAGAGGAAAAACTGCCACCAGTGATACATATACAGATCTTCTCAGGAAACATCTTCGATCCGCAATCAAATCCAAACGACGTGGACTTCTGAGTAAAAGTGTCCTTTTGAAACATGATAATGCTTGACCCCATACTGCCCGTGCAACAGTTGAAACCATAGTAGACCTATCCTTTCAATGTGTACCACATCTCCCGTTCTCGCCAGCCCTAGCCTCAAGTTATTTCCACCTGTTTGGACAACTCAGAGAGTCATTGGGAGGAGAAAAGCTTTTCGGACCGAAGAAGAGATACAGCAGGTGGTGCATGGGTGGTAACACACGCGCCCAACATAATTTTGTTTTCTACAGGAATTCAAGCACCTTATTGGTGCTGGATGACTTGCGTTGAACTCAGTGGTGACTACATCAACGGATGATACATTTGTTCTTTACTTTTTCAGAATATATTCACACACACACACACACACGCACGCACGCACACACGCACGCACGCACGCCGACACACACACACACACACACACACACACACAGACACACACAGAGACACAAACACACAGACACACACACACAGACACACACACACAAACATACACACAATTAAGGTTTTCATTTGAAGCCACATCGTACTTACAGAATTGATCCATCTATCCAGTCTCAATGACCATCTCTTCCATCCATCCATCCATCCACCCATCCATCCATCCATCCATCCATCCATCCATCCATCCATCTATCCATCCATCATCCGTCCATCCATCCATCCATCCAGCCACCCACCCACCCATCCGCCCATCCATCCATCCGTCCGTCCATCCATCCATCCATCAGTCCGTCCATCCATCCATCCATCCATCCATCCATCCACCCACCCACCCACCCACCCATCTATCCATCCATCTATAGGTCCGTTCGTCCGTCGGTTCTTCTGTCTGGCTATATGCCTACCTATCAAGAAGTGATTGTATCATATACAGTAATACATAAAATGAAGTGTGTATCACCTGATCACACCAAAGAAAGTCAAATTTATCATATCTGTATTAACAATAAATTTATATTATCTCTACATGACGTCACAGTTCTCAGGGGCGCAGATGTAGACTCGCATCACCATCTGCTAGAGTGTAAAATTAAGTCGACACTCAAGAGAAACCTAACATTTTATAACAATGAAACTCAATTCAATGTAGGATGTCTCAGAAATAAAGACATTCAGGTGCAATTAATAGTTACAATCTCTATTAATTTATTAAGTACTAGGTCCTATAACAGTTAGTTGCCGAGGTGAGCACGGAATATGCAAGGAAAATAAAATAAAACACACGCACACACACAGGTCAGAGAATTTGAACAAATCATGTATAGAAATCCTTGGAAAAGAGAACAGAAATCATAAAGCATGGATAGCAATACCAATCCATTAAAATAAAACAAAGAAACTACCACAAATTAAAGTAGACTTATACAATAGTAAAACGAAAGCTATTAAAGTAAGAGTCAATGAAAAATAGACAAAAGCTAATAAAAATTTTAAAAAGTGAATAAGGGCAGAGAAAAGACAATAATGAGATAGCTCAGCTAGAGAGGTAGAATTAGCATTCAGAGCCTTTTAGAGCAAGACAACTGGTAAAGTTGTCACCTCCATTATAGATCCCATGAAAAGATGGGTCGAATACGCTGAGAAGCTCCTGATTACATTACTCCCAAAAGAACCCATCCACCTTACAGATATACAGCATGCAGAACTGGAGATGGACATCGTCTGTAGCAAATAATTTAGAAGTGAAATTAGAAATGCAAACTCCTCAATAATTAGTAAATTGCTGTTCCAAATGCTAACCAAACAGAAACTACTAAAACCAATATAAACATCTCGACTAAATTACTGCATACACTATTTAGCAGAGTCTAGAAGACTGAAGAAATATAAGCAGACTGGGGATAAGCATATCTGGTGAGGCTGCCAATAACACCGGCAGCTCAAGTAATGCGAAAATTATAGAGGAATCATGTTATTGTCAGTTCCTGTGAAAATATTAAGCAGGATAATTCTAAGGAGATTAAGAGATGTCATTGACAAACATTAAAGAGACAAGGAGGCAGGCCATCGACGAAATAGTCACTGCACGGACCAGATAGTCAAATTACATTTAATAATAGATCAAAGCTTTGACATATAATCGCCATTATATAATGGATTTGTGGACTATACAACGGCCTTTGACAAAATTAACAGAGAATCTCTGTGGACTTTGACGCGCACTATGTAATCCCACAGAACATCATTAATGTCATAAAAGTTAAAAACTGTGCCTTCATAGGGATTGGAAAATACCATCACCGTTCCGGGAGGTAAGCGGATTGATACTGCTCTCTTTCAGCGTCTCTTGATCCCATGGGGCGAAAGAAAGAGTGGGACACCTTGCGACACATTAAGAAGAACATTATAATCAGAGGTGAATACTATAAGGAGTATATGCAGTCGGCTACTGGAGATGGCAAAGGATGGGATGGTTTATTGTGAGTTAGCTTAAGACTGAAATCTGCAATAGAATATGAAAAGAATAAGAGGAGAAGACAAAGAAGAAGAAGAAGAAGAAGAAGAAGAAGAAGAAGAAGAAGAAGAAGAAGAAGGAGATGAAGAAGAAGAAGAAGAAGAAGAAGAAGAAGAAGAAGAAGAAGAAGAAGAAGAAGAAGAAGAAGAAGAAGAAGAAGAAGAAGAAGAAGAAGAAGAAGAAGAAAAGAAGAAGAAGAAGAAGATGTTGATGTTTCTCTGCCAAACTCTATTCAGTCAACACCAGGCGTTGATTAATACAGTAATTACTATTACAACACACACACACACACACACACACACACACACACACACACACGCACACGCACGCGCACGCGCACGCACACGCACACGCAAAAACACACACACTCGTATATAGCATAATGTTGTTTGCTCAAGTCCGTCGTGTACTGGCGTTACTGCAGAAGTCAAAGAGTGTGAATATTAATTGTTTTTTTTTCGAACGGGTCAGCTAGGTCTTCTCTTGTTTTCAATGCGACAAATGTATCTCTTGTGTTCAATGCGACCAATGTATCTCTTGTGTTCAATGCGACCAATGTATCTCTTGCATTCAATGCTACCAATGTATCTCTTGTGTTCAATGCTACCAATGTATCTCTTGTGTTCAATGCTACCAATGTATCTCTTGTGTTCAATGCGAGCAATGTATCTCTTGTGTTCAATGCGAGCAATGTATCTCTTGTGTTCAATGCTACCAATGTATCTCTTGTGTTCAATGCTACCAATGTATCTCTTGCATTCAATGCTACCAATGTATCTCTTGTGTTCAATGCTACCAATGTATCTCTTGTGTTCAATGCTACCAATGTATCTCTTGTGTTCAATGCGAGCAATGTATCTCTTGTGTTCAATGCGAGCAATGTATCTCTTGTGTTCAATGCTACCAATGTATCTCTTGTGTTCAATGCTACCAATGTATCTCTTGTGTTCAATGCGACCAATGTATCTCTTGTGTTCAATGCTACCAATGTATCTCTTGTGTTCAATGCTACCAATGTATCTCTTGTGTTCAATGCAAGCAATGTATCTCTTGTGTTCAATGCTACCAATGTATCTCTTGTGTTCAATGCTACCAATGTATCTCTTGTGTTCAATGCTACCAATGTATCTCTTGTGTTCAATGCGAGCAATGTATCTCTTGTGTTCAATGCTACCAATGTATCTCTTGTGTTCAATGCGACCAATGTATCTCTTGCGTTCAATGCTACCAATGTATCTCTTGTGTTCAATGCGAGCAATGTATCTCTTGTGTTCAATGCGAGCAATGTATCTCTTGTGTTCAATGCTACCAATGTATCTCTTGTGTTCAATGCGACCAATGTATCTCTTGTGTTCAATGCGACCAATGTATCTCTTGTGTTCAATGCGAGAAATGTCCAAACTCTACTCCTACTTCGTTCGCACTCCATTGGCACCTTGCCGTCTTGACAGACGATAGTTTGTAAGGGATGGCGTTATTGCCTCTCTATAGAACAAAGCCTGGGCTAAAATATAGAGATCATGTGTTGGCCATGCAGCATGATCCCTCTCTCGGCCAGCCTAGTTCACTTCAGAGGAAAGGTAACACCTCTACATCTGGAACAAGACAAGCTGCAGAAGCTGCCGGATCAGCAAAGCAATGTTCTAACTGTCCGCCTGTCGGAGCTTCGATCCTAGACCAGCCGCCAAACGAGGCTTAGGGCCTGGTCTGCC
Organism: Cepaea nemoralis; assembly: GCA_014155875.1. NCBI lineage: Eukaryota > Metazoa > Mollusca > Gastropoda > Stylommatophora > Helicidae > Cepaea > Cepaea nemoralis. Next base: position 37,644 of record JACEFZ010025523.1, read on the forward strand.
CTGCCAAACACTTTGTCTTTAGGTTGCATTTACTCGCATCAGGGTAAGGCTTGTACCCTCCCAATTGCGCTCTTCCGCCCGAAGCCGTTGGCACAATGTGGGGTGTCGGGTTTGGTAAGCGCCGCCCAACGTTCGGCGCTAACAGAAAGCAGGTAGTACCGTCTACTGTTATACGGTAGCTCAGTCATATCTGACTAAGGCCTGACACGAGCTCCAGGTTAATGTCTCTAATAAATCAATCTTAGTTTCAGGCTCACGACATTCCCGTACATGTTTCTGTGGAATGAAGTTGACTGATGCCTTATTTGTTTAGGTTCATTGTTTTCAGTTCGCTATGACTGTATTTACAACCCCAATAGCAGGAATCGAGAAGATTATTCAAGTAATATATTGCAACAGGCATTGCCTGCTACTATTTATTTGTCGTATCACTTTTATGCGTTTAGTACATATGAATCCCTCGTCGTTACTGATAACTTGTTGTTATTCGTAAAACACACTATTTCACATTTATTTGAAGGAAAGGCATCACGCTCTAATATCTTTCAGTTACAAAACTGTAGAAGATTTTGAAATGTGTCTCTTCTGAAGACTAGAATATGTGCCTCGGACTGAGAGAAAGACAAATATGAAAGCTCTAAACCCAACATGAAAAGGCTATCGCGGAAAGAAAATCAAGATAAGAAAGATAATACAATCTAGCAATCATCAAAGGACATCATATTCTAGTAAATGAAGGAACAAATTGAAAGCATACGAGCGAGAGTGAGCAAAGAATATAAATGACCAGGCAACACCAAGACATGGTCAATATAAGCTTGGCGGAATGTAAAATAAAATCTCAAGTCAAAGACTGTTGAATATCCAGTTCCGTAACTATCCACAACGGATATGAACTGTATAGTGATGGTGACAACACAATAATATCTTATTGAGTTGACAATTATGAGTGCTACTGAAGAAGGCGATTACAAAAAGGAAATGGCAGAAATGTGCCAATTGTGTCTTAGGCATCAGTTTTCTGATGTTTGCTGTTTCAGCATCGCATGTCTTCACAATCCCGCCTAATGCATTAGCAAAGTAAGCTTCTATGCTGAGACAGTCATACAGTTTGTGATCTGATATCTACCTATGGTTTGAAGATTGAGCACAATCCACTACTGGCAACGCTGATCGTATTCTGGTATGAACCTTGGGCCTTGTCCACGCCAGATTGGAAGCACTAAACTCGAATTTCGCTCTCGTCGGTAGTGAATATCCCTGACTGGACCCAGGATCGAACTCCTGATCACTGGCATGCGAGGTGGGTGTGTAACCACTTGACCACGTGACTCATGCTAGACGCGACCAAATTATCATACTCGAATATCACAATGTCACCCTTTGTAGGCTACAGCTCAAAGTTTGCCCGATCGCCGCGACTGACATCCGTCAATCGATATGGCCTCGAATGATCAGGTCTTCTCGATCTGGCAAGGCATATCAGGCGCCTAAAGTTTAGACAACACTGATCAAATTTATTTATTTGGTTGTGTCGGATGCTTCTATTCTGACGTGGACAAGGCCGTAGCTTCATACCGGAATACGATCAGCATTGTCGGTAGTGGGTGGATTGTGCTAACTTGTATTCCAACCTCAAATTTCGAAACAACCAAATAAATCTATCTATGTTTTTATGGTATCGCATGGGAAGACGTTAGTCAACGGCGATTCCGCTTAATGCAAGAGCACATCGGTTGTCGTCAAATGATAAGCATCCTTTAGCAATACAGCATTTAACATAGTCTGAAACTTCAGACTTCAAAACCTGTAACTGCTGACGAAACAAATAATAGATACATGGAATGTTCAATTATTTACCGCCTTTGTTGTGTTCCATCGTTTCGTAAAAAAACGTGTTCCAGACGACACCATGTATCACCTTATTTACATGTGTGGTAATATATATTGCTTTTACTAACATAAATATATATGCGTATCTTCAGTAGCTCCCTTGTGTGTATGCAAATTTATCGACAGATATATAATATATACGAGTGAACCCCTGGTGCCTTAATGAAGTAATTAAGTTCCCTTGACATACGTTGTAAATACTTTTAAGTCTCACAATAATTTCACTTTACGTTATTAGAAGTGAATTCACAATAATGTGTGCATGGTCTATTAGCTCTTCACTTCTCAGTCATTTATCTCTGAAGTTCCAGCTATTACTGTTGCATCAGATGAAGTAATTAAGTGCTCTTTACATACTCAGCAAAGTATGACGCTTGCAGATGTACAAATGAATGGGAAAGACCTTAGACTTGTAACAAACATATATTGGAAACAAAAGATAAAGATTAGTAACAATGCAGGTCAATATCAGCCTATTAAGAGAGGTATGCGACAGGGATGAGTAATGTTTCCCTATACAGTGAACATTTTGTTAGAAATTTAGAAGATACGAGAGGAATCAACATTGGGGGAAAACATAAATGACATTAGATATGCGGATGGTACAGTATTGACTGCAGACAATGAACAGAATCTGCAACATTTGGTAGATGCAGTTGTTGCACACAGTGAAAAACTTGGGTTAGAATTAAATTGTAAGATGAAACTGATTATGGTCGTCACTAGAAAGAAAAAAATACCACAATGTTATATACCGGCAAATGAGAATATTCTTAAACAAGTGAATCGGTACAACTATCTCGGAACAGTCATAACATCTGAAAGGAGATGCTTTGAAGAGATTAGAACAATTAGGATAATAAACGCAATGGCAAAGGTAACGTTTTGCAAAATGAAAAACTTACTGAACAATAAAAGTATGCCAATTGCAACGAGAAAAAGAGTACTGAAGTGCTACATAGAACCTGCACTTTTGTGTGGATGTGAAATATGGACGATGAGCAGACAAGCTGAGAGACATCTAATGGCAGTGGAAATGTGGTTTATGAGGAAAATACAAATCATACCATGTACAGACAGAAAAAAACAGTGAGCAAGTCCTACAAGAGGTAAATGAAAGCAGCAAACTGATAAGAGACAGTATGAGTAGACAGTCACAATCTCTTTGTTTTTGTTTTTGGGCAGGTTATGAGAAGAAATAAACTAGGGAACTTAATGACTATTGGCAAGATTGAGGGGAAAAGTACAAGGGGAAAGCAGAGAAGTAAATGTCTGGATAGTTTGGCCACGTGGCATGACTGAGACAAATACATTGAGTAGAACCACTACTACCTGGTGATAGTGTGAGATTGCCAAACATGACCGCCTATGCCTATCTGCAAGGTACATGGTGATGCAAGTATTTAAGTCTCATAATTCTGTAATTTTACATTCTAAGAGGTGACGTCACAATAGTGTGTGCATGGTCTTTTAGTTCCTCACTTTCAGTCATTTATCCCTGAAGTTCCAGTCATTACTGTTGCATTATTCACAGTAGAAGGAGGATTCACATTCAATGCATAATGCATACATATATGAATACAGAATTCACGTGCACATATTTATATAACAAAGCAAAGGAAACAGAGCCCATGCTTTATTGTGTATAATATATATATATATATATATATATATATATATATATATATATATATATATATATATATATATATATATATATATATATATATATATATGCCGGCTTCGTGGCTTAGAGGTTATGACTTTGCTCCGTAATTTCGTATACTCTCGTCGGTAACGTGATGATGGTTTGAATCAGCGGTGGTTCGAATCGCATCGGTAACTTACGTGGTATGTGAGCCGGCCGCTCAGAAAGCAATGGCAAACTACTGAGCGTAATCTTGCCAAGAAATCAACATACAGCTGAAAGATGCTGGTGTTGACAGCGATGTCCTGTAAAGGATATGCAAAAAAAATGTGTGTGTGTGTGTATGTGTGTGTGTGTGTTAAAATTAATAAAACAACAAAGGGAACTGAAAAAGAAAGGATAACAGTAGGATGAAGTATAAATTTTTAACACGAGAAATAATAAAGAACGCAAGAAAGGACATAAACCAATATATACAAGATAAATATTAAAATATCACAAGAATGGAAGGGATCACGAAATGTTCAAAGAAATGAAGTTATTGACAAGAAATATTCAACCTCAATTAAATGTTATCTTTGACAATCTGGGAAATCAGAATCTAGACAAATTCTAGAAAGATGGCAGAAATACTGCAGTGGAATGAATGATATGAATGACCGTGAGGATATGAATGACACAAATGAACCAATGACAGCAGAGTCAGAACCTGAACCCTCATTTCATGAAATTGCATAGGCAATACATAACCTGAAGAATGGTAAAGCACCAGGATGTGATGAAATACCAGCTGAACTAATTAAAGCGAAAGAAGAAGAAAGCTTACCAATCAATCACGCATTATGTAAAATGATATGGAAATATGGTATGTGGCCAAACGATTGAAGGAGAACTATCTTCATTCCAATACCAAATAAAGACAATCTGAAATTATGCACCAACCACAGAACTGTTGCCCTGATCAGTCATGCAAGTACAATTCAACTAAAAATCATAATGGGAAGACAGCGTAAGAAAATGGAGGAAGAGATTAACGTGGTTCAAGCTGGATTAAGACAAGGAATAGGAACAAGAGATCACATGCTCAACATGCGTTTAATAATAGAGAAGTGCAGAGAATTTAATGTAAACCTATTCTCATGTTTTGTGGATTATTCACAGGTATTTGACTGTGTACAACATCAGACACTTTGGGAAATCATGAGGAATATGAGCTTTCCATCACAGTTAGAAAAACTCATAAAAATGCTTTAGCTAGACCAACAAGCAACGGTTAGAATTGATGGCGAGACATCAGACTGGTTTGACATCAAACAAGGAGTCCGTCAGGGCTGTGTGATGTCACCCTATTTGTTTAACCTGTACGCCGAAAATATAATGAGAAATGTCAGAGATGATTTAACCAGGAAGCAATATGATGCCTAAATATAGGTGGTCATGAAATATCAGAGATTCGATATGCTGATGATACAGTATTGCTATCCACAGCACAGAATGGTACAGGAAACCTAACAACCTCAACCCAAAGAAATAGTGAAAATCATAATGTATATCTTAACATAGCAAAAACAAAGATAATGCATACAGATAAAACAACTATGGAGAAAGAAATATATGTTAACGAGGAAAGAATGGAGGTGGTGGAAAATTTCGAATATCTTGGGTCATTGATTACCAACAATGGTGACACAATGAAAGAAATTAGACGACGACAATCAATTGCTCTTAAAAGACTAAAACAACTGAATAAATTATGGAGGACAGCTAGAAATATAAACATTACATTTTTAAGAGCATGCATCTTTCCCATTGCAACATACGCCTGTGAGACCTAGACACTTACCAAACAAGCTGAACAGCGCATAAATGTCTTTGAATATCAATGTTATAGACGGGTTCTAAAAATATATTAGGTAAAGAAAAGAACACATGTATCCATACTTCAAGAGCTGAATATTGAAGAGGGTTGGCTTTTAAAGACGATGAAACAAAGAAAATTGATATATTTTGATTACTTGTAAGGTCATGAGAGTTTGGAGAGAACAGTAATGGAAGGGTATATGCCTGGGAAGAGAGAAAGAGGAAAGCCAAACAGAAGATGGGTGCAATATGTGGTTCGTATCGGACAGGGGAGATCTTGCTTGTAATCGAGTTTTCCGGAAGGTTGTTATGGGAGCGAGGTAATGCGAAGGACATGCTACTGCTACATTTGACACTCTTAAAACATCTTGAAATCTTATATCAATAAGCACGTACCTTATCTAGTCTCATCTCATCTGATGGATTATTCACAGGAACACATGACAACATCTCTTGATACATGACACGGCATATGTGGTTGCGGCCTTGTGGGAGCACGTGCACACCTCGGAGGAGCAAATGGATTACCATGGTCTGGCAAGAATGAGACAGCGAGGAGTGACGAGGGGATCTGGCCGACGCTCAACGCTCAGAGGAAAGGCGAGACGGACTTATAATCAGATTGCTACTGGTACTATTAGTGTTGGAACTCTTCGCTGGCTACTGAGGATGGGGACGGAGCACTTATGGGAATGCCCCGAATGCTGTGATGTCGATTCCTAAATCAATCAATCAATCAATCAATCAATCTCATCCGATCATGGTCCTCTTGCACCTTGCAGTGTCAAGGTGAAGTATAAACATCGTGTGCGTGCCAGATTATGGGCTTCATGTATCGATATTCCCATAGACTGCTATTCCCTCAGTCCGACGTTTACGTGGTCGGCCTCTTCCTCTGTTTCCATCTGGTCTGTACATCATTGCTTGTTGTGGTATGCTGTTGACTGGTAACCTACTTGTATGGCCAAACCATTTGACTTGCTGCTTTCTAATAAAATCTAGTGCTGCTTTAACCCCCACTTTAGTCCTGATTTCTTCATTTCTGATCTTATCTCTTCTTGATACGTTGAGTATTCTTCTCAGGAACCTCATTTCTGTTGTTGTGATTTTTCTTTTCTCTTTTTCTGTCATTGTCCAGGTTTGGCATTGGTAGCGTAGAGTTGGTAGGAAGATTGTGTTGTAAAGTGCTTTCTTAGTAGTGATTGATACATGTTTGTTCTTTAGTATTGGTGCCATTTGTCCAATGAGTTGGTTTGCCTTATTGCATCTATTTTCGATCTCGTCTTCCGATCTGCCATTTGATGATAACACACTTCCTAGGTACTTGAAACTCTTTGCTTGTTTCAAGGGATGTTCGTTTAGGTGGATGTTTGTTGTTTGTTCTTCTTTAGTTATAGTCATTACCTCTGTCTTGCTTGTGCTAATTTTCATGTTATGTTCCCTACACATTTCGTTTAGACTATTCATGTGATCTTGTAATTCAGCATCTGATTTTGCTATTAGTGCTTGGTGGTCCGCAAACAGGAGTTCTCTAATGGTTAGATTTGCAGATGGTTCTTCTTCTGTGTTCTCGTCATGCGGTATTCTTGCGGCCTTTATTTGGCTGGTGTCTTTACATATGTTGTCTATATATGTTATGAACAAGAGAAGGGACAGGACACAACCTTGTCGTACTCCAGATCTTATAGTGAAGGGTTCTGAGTGTCCTCCAGTTGCTCTCACTATGCATTCACTGTTGTTGTATAAGCTTCTACATAGGTTTGTTAGATGTGTACTCACTCCATATTGTTTAAGGATTTCCCACAGCTTGTTTCTATCTACTCTATCAAAGGCCTTTTCTTCGTGTTTAAGGATTTCCCACAGCTTGTTTCTATCTACTCTATCGAATGCCTTTTCTTGGTCGACAAAGGCTAAGTAGAGTGTTTCATTGAATTCGACTGATTTTTCTATAAGTTGTCTAAGAGCAAAAATGGCATCTGTACCCAGAACCTTATATTGTTTGACCCATCGGCTCTCGATGGGTGGTGTGGTCGGTATCACAAGGCCTCCTTAACTTTGTAAGAAATTTGATGGTATCCATTTTAGGCTGTTTTAACGTGGGAACCCATATTAATTAAAATAAATCCTCACCTTGAAGGTGATTTGAACACAACAAGATCATATAGTTGGCAGGGAAGTGTGCTAGCTTCGATTGCTACCACGACAGTCCTACCTATCCATAGCACAAAGCCTGAGTTGAATTATAGAGACCATGCGTTGCCCATACAGCATGATCTCTCTCTTGGCCTGCCTAGTTTACTTCAGAGGAAAGGTAGCACCAATGCATCTGGAATAAGACAAGCTGCAGAAGCTGTCGGTTCATGAAAACTTTGCTCTAACCATCCGCCTGTCGGAACTTTCATCCTAGACCAGTTGCCAACCAAGGCTTAGGGTCTGGTCTGCCATGCTATGACATTTAGTCTTTAGGTGTATTTCCTCGCACCAGGATAGGATGTACCCTTCCATTTGCATTCGAAACCGTTTGCACAATATGGTTTGGCAGGTTTATCAGTAATATATATTGCTGATTTTCCTTGGAAGTCGCTAAGAGTGGCTGATCATCGTCTATAAGTCTTTAACTTGTGATTGATTTGGCAGGTCTAAATATACAGTAGGCTAGCAACTATTGAAGAGGTAGAGCCTAAATCAGGTTTGATGTACAATAGATGAACAAGTGTTACGTTTGTGTTAACAATACCCCGAGCTGTTAACACAAAGAACTTTGCGCAAGCTAGTTAGGGGTTCATTAACTCTATAATGTTGTAATATTTTCTACAGCTGTTGCACATTCAAGCGAACAAAAAGCTTTTTCGTGGTCCACATGTATAGCACAAAGACTTGATTATGATGAATGTGCTTTTCCGATAGTTATTGTCATGTGATACTGCATTGTTATAGTTCTCGTAATACTTGAAAGCCGTCTCCCTGGCCCAGGTGTAAACGTCTTTCTCCGTTATCCCGTATATTCTCGTGAGTAACTTAACCTGCTCGAGAATCGGTAGCGGTTTTCGCCGTGTTGGTAACTTACGTGATATGTAAGCCGGTCGCTCAGAAAGCAATGACAAACTAGTGAGCGTAATATTGCCTAGTACATCAACAGCAGTTAGAAAAATGCTGATGTTGACTGCAACGTCCTGTAAGAGATATGCAAAAAAAAAAAAAAAAAAAAACCCTGATCACGGGTTGTAACAATTCGTCTGTTTTCTAGAAAATGAAACAGTCAGTTTTATTAATATTTATAACAATTTATTTCCGCTGTGGGCGATACTCTGTAATTCGTATACGTTGCGGGTAAATCTCGAGGTCATTGAATTATCAGAAATACATTCATAGGCATTGATGGACACTCACAAAAGTAGAGGAAAGAAGTGGAGATTGGAGGGCACTCTAGGCAACAAGGCAATACTATGGAACACAGTTTGGTCACATTCTGTTGTTAGTATCAGGTCCCTTATTATTTAGCAGATAAAGACTCTTTTAAATTTAATAAGAGCATGGAAGACTGCAGGCAGCAGAATGTAAGCATTTTGAATTAATCAGTAGTCCTTTTGAAAAGTTTAAAAAAAAAAAAATACAATGCTAGAATGACACCTGAAATCATTTTTTTAAAAATGCACGAAAGGGGAACATTGGAGATTTAAAACAAAAAAAAAGCGAAATAGCATAACCAGAGTTACTAATGTCAGAGACCATAAAAACAAAATGTGTGTGTGTGTGTGGGTGGGGGTGGGGGTGGGGGTGGGGGTGGGTGTAGGTGTGTGTGTGTGTTTATAATTTTGTAAGGATAGGTAAACAAAAGTTAGTTGCATATTCCTTTACAGGACGTTACAGTCAACACCATCATTGTTTGCTGTTGTGATCTCTTGGCAAATTTACGTTCAGTAGTTTGCCTTTTCTTTCTGACCGACCAACACCCATACCATTTCGTTAAAAACAACGTAAGGTGGTCTGCTGTCAAATCGCATGTAGCTGTGTTTAGAACGCGGGTATACGGGATTACAAACTGCGTCCGTAATCCGATCGCCACGCGGTGGACAATAAAGAAAGTACAAAGGGGAAAAGAGCGGGAAAAGGGAATATTTACATTGACTAGCTGGAGAAGCAAAGGTAGCAGCAGGGAAAGGAAAACTAATAATGCAAATACCAGGGAAATTAAACAACCAGCGGTATTTTGAATAAATAATAGCGAGGAAGTTCTCACCAACATTAAAGATCACAATGAACAAATGAAGTGAATACTATGAGGGGCATCTAAAGAGACTATTACCAAAGGATCCCCCAGATATCCAGCCTGCATATGTGGATGTGTATGTCAACTGTGAGAAATCATCTCATGAAGATATTAGAAAATATGTTAACTTCTGATAGATGAGCAAGCTGCTAGTTCAGATGGTATCCAAACAGAAGCTATTAAAACCAGTATAAATACCTCAACTGAATTACTGCATAAATTATCTAAGAAAGTTTGGGATAATGACCAATTACTACCAAATTGGAAAGAGGGATACGTGGTGAAGTTGTCAAAGAAAGTAGACATGCAGGCGTGTGAAAAATATAGAGTTCCTAGGAAAATATTAAGCATGATCAATCTGGAGAGATTAAGAGATGTCACTGATAAACAACTAAAAAGACTTCGGACCAGACAGTTTCTACACTTAACAGATACACATTCAGCAATACAAAAGAGCAAAGCTTTGAAATAAATTCATCATGTTATAATGAATGTGCGGGCTATGAAAAGCCTTTGAGAGCATTGAGAAAGATAGAGTGAGCATTTAAACAGACAGAGATAACATTGCGAGACAAAGAGACAGAGACATACTGACACAGACAGGCATAGAGAGACACGGAGTAAAATACAGAGAGAGACAGAAAGAAACAGAGAGAGGCCGACAGAGAGAGAGAGAGAGAGAGAGAGAGAGAGAGACCGAATGTGAGATAGTTAGACATGGTGAGACATAGAGGAAGAGAGGGGCAGAGAGAGAGAGAGAGAGAGACAGACAGAGAGAGAGAGACAGAGAGACAGAGACAGAGACAGAAAGAGAAAGGGTATGTTCCATAAGACCAAATTAGGGTATTCAACTCACTTTCTCACCCCCACTATATTTACAACCTACAAGAAAAATCAAGCACATATTATTCATAACGCAGTGTGTCGAAGTGGTGCAGATTTAAACCAGTTACGCTAGCCAGGAATAGTGTGGTTTGGGGTATCTGCATTCTTAGATCTACACTGGTCAGTATCATAGAAACAAAGAGTTCATCACACTTTGAAAACATACCGGTGATTTTTTTGTTGTTGTTGCAAATCCTATTTACAGCATATTGCAGTCAACACCAGCATTTTTCAGCTGCTGTTGATGTCTAGGCAATGCTTACGTTCAGTTGTTTGCCATTGCTTTCTGAACGACCGGCTCACATACTTTTCCGTAAGAAACCAACGGAACGCGATCCGCTGCTGAAACTCGCGCAGCTGCGTTTCGTAAGTGAGTATACGGGATTACAAACAGCGTCCTTAACGCCCTCGCCAGAGAGACCGGCAAGATTTGTTTAGTTACATTAAAATACCATATATGTGTGAATACTGAACATTTTCAATAGAAACTCTGAATCCCAATGTGTAAACTGACATGTATATAGACACTTTGTGTCCTTGCGCTGAATACTTTAAATTACAAAGTCAAGGAAAAGCCAAAAGGATACATTGCAAACATTTATGTTCGAATACATTAAAATAGGAAATCATGTCGGCATGGCGGTTAGGTTCGAATTCCCTAGGAGAAAGGGATGACTTTTACATAACCTAGGCTCTTAAAGCCACTCTCCGTAGCGAAGAGTTTACCGACTCAGACACCCATCTGCAGATCATCTGCAACATTCTGCACCCATGTTCTCTTTGGCCTTCCTCATCCTCTCTTCCCAGGTATATACAATTGAATTATTGTTCTCTCCAAACTTTTATCACGTTTCAAGTGACTAAAATATTTAAATTGTCTGTTAAATGGTCTGTAAAAGCCAAAATTCTGTGATATTCAGCTCTTAATGTAAGGATGCAATTTTTCTTTTCTTTATCCAAGATAATCTTAGAACTCGTCTATAACATTGATATTCAAAGGCATTTATGCGCTGTACAGCTTGTTTAGTAAGTGTCGAGGTCTGACAAGGCGTATGTTGCAATGGGAAAGATGCATGCTCTTAAAAATCTAATCTTTGTAGTTATGTCTGTCCCACTCCATAATCTATTCAGTTGGTTTAGTCTTTGAAGAGCAATAGATAATCGTCTGTTAATTTCCTTCACTGTGTCACCATTGTTGGTAATCAATGACCCAAGATATTCGAAATTGACCACCTCCAAATTTTCCTCATTAACATATATTTCTTTCTCCAAAGTAGTTTTAACTTAATGCATTATCTTTGCTTTTGCTATATTAAAATATTAGTTGTGATTTTCACTATTTCTTTTGGGTTGAGGTTATTAGATGTTCTAAACAATCTGTGATGTGGATAGTAATACTGTATCATCAGCATATCGAATCTCTGGTGTTTCATGAACTACCGATATTTAGGGCATCATATTGCTCCCTGGTTATATCATCTATAACATTTCTCATTATATTTTTGGCCTACAGGCAATTGGCAAACTACCGAGTGTAAAATTGCACAGTCAACAAATGCTTAGTTAGATTAAAACAACGTATCTTGTAAATACTGAAAATTATCTATAGGAACTCTGAAGGCCAATGTGTATACAGACGTGTGCATGAAAATTAAGTATCCTATCCTATTCATGATGTTCCAGAAAAGTATAAAACAACTTACGTGGATTCCTGAATCTTGAACACTGTTCTCGTGTACCCTTGTTATTTCTATAAGAAGGAAAAATATGATAGCATTAATGAACTGTTAGTTAGTTAGTTAGTTAGTAAGTTAGTTAGTCGACAGATCATCCTCATTGCACATCGAACCATTCAGTCCATAAGTGCTCGGATCCCCTCCTCAGCAAATGAACTGTAGGAGGTTAAAGTTGATCATGACTTCATTGGACAAAAACAAAGAAAATGTTTATACACTCGCGATCGTTTTGGCATTGTTTTTGTTTTGTTAAAGCACACACACAAACACACACACACACACACACACACACACACACACACACACACACACACACACACACACAAATACACATACACACATTAAAAAAAAATTGTATATCCCTTACAGGACGTTGCAGTCAACACCAGCATTTTTCAGCTGCTGTTGATGTACTAGGCAAGTTTTACGTACAGTAGTTATATATGGTGTTCTCCAATGCCTTTCTTCTCATCACATGACCAAAGAAAGCCGTTTGTCTCCTTCTTTCTGTTATATACAATGTTCTAGTTTCATTAACTTATTTCAGACAGTCGTTATTAATTACTTTGGCAGTCCAAGGAATTCGCAACATTTGTCCCAGGAACCACATCTCTGTTGCTTTCAAGTTCTTCCTAATTTGTTCATTTAAATTCCAAGATTCACAGCCATACAGCAAAACAGGTTCTATATAGCACTTCATCACTCTCTTTCTTACATTCAATGATAGTGACATATTGCACAAGATATTCCTCATTTTCTGAAATGCAGCTTTTGCTTGCCATATTCTGCTCTCAAACTCTGTTTTGCATCTTCCATCGGATGTTATAAATGCCCCTAGGTATTTAAAACTATCGACTTCGTTAAGAATTTTCCCTTCTATTTCAATTTCACATTTTGGTATCACCTTTTTCTTTGGTATCACCATTGTTATTGTTTTCTTGATATACAAAGAGAGTCCTTTCTTTGCACTCGCTGTTACTACGATGTCCAACAATTGTTGTAGATATTTTGCATTATCCGCCACCAATACTGTGTCATTTGCATAGCGTATATTGTTTAAATTATGACCTCCGAATAGTATTCTTGGTTTCTCTTTGATCTCTCTCATTATTACTTCGCTATATAGGGAGAAGAGATCCGGTGACAAAACATATCCCTGTCGTACTCCCAGCTTTATTTGTTCATAGTTTCCCTCTTTACTTCCTATTTTAAGTGCTGCTATGTGGTTCCAGTAAATATGTTTTATTATTCTGAGATTTTTCACATCAATGTTAATATGTTCCAACATTTTAATATTTTCATCATGTTTTACTTCATCAAATGCCTTAGTATAATCTATGAAGCACAAATATATGTCTTTGTGTGTCTATATTATCTTTCTATTAGTGTCCGCAATGTATAGCCCAAATGTGTTTAAAAAAACAAAAGATAATCAAATTCAAGCATCACATTAATCCAATCCCATCAGGGGGTCGCAGAGGCACGCAGCTTAATGGAAACATCATAACTGAGTGTAAGCTGAGCACATATTTCCAAGAATAAGAGGTCTAATCCCTGGGAGTAATTTTTTTCCCTAAACTGACTATAAATATTCTGAGTGGATGGTATATAATTAGAATGTTAGTTGGCGCAGCAGTCTATATTGTTTCCTTTCTGTGATTACCATCTGGTGATGGATTTTTAACGTGTGCACTATAAGTTGGAGTATTCCTACTTTTTCGCCATGCTCCGCGAAGGCTGGACGTCCAATCTACTATCCGATGTTCAAGATGTAGAGTTACACCATCCTGTTATATATTACATCATGTTTGTCATCGCGTGCCTGGCAAAGTGACATGGGTGTTCATGTTTCTCTACAAATCTGGGTCGTTTGTGCTCCGAGGGTATTCTCCGAGCGCATCGTCTTAACCCATGAAGCGATGAATCTCGATCAGAGCCGGATCTCTAACGAAGAGGTTACGGACGCAATTCGTAATTCTGCATACTGCGTTCGAAACACAGCTACGGGCGAATTGGCAGCCTTGCGTTGTTCAGAAAGCAATGGCAAGCTATTAAACGTAATCCATCTCAGCAATCACAAACAGTCAAATAATGCTGGAGGTGACTGCCATGTCCTGTAAACGATATGCTAGTAACTAACTGTGGATCTGCGCACCTGCTGGTTCCTCTACCATTGATCTTGTACGCCGTATACATTTTCCCCAAAGCCCATTTTCGCATTATATGAGAAATGTATGGTGTTTCTTACTTATAATTTTGTCATGACTCGAAGTTCACTTGTTTCTGCAGCGAGGCGATGTTGTCAATTAGAGATGAGAGTGTCGAGTCCCGATAGTTTTCATTTTATATATTGTCTAGTGTGTCGTCTAATATCTACGTCCTTCGTCTGCTTCTATGAGCGCCAACCAATACTCATGAGTTTGTTTATGAACTGTCTTAGCAGCCTCAATGGATCCCCAACTGATGTTTATGTGTACAATTATATTACATACCATCGGGGAATTGTTTAAAAAGAATGTTATGTATAATTATTAAGCAAGCGTTGCCTGATAACGTTCATAGGCTAATAATATTAAAATTAGTCACAATAACAAAGAAAAGATGCGCACACAGACAATCACTGTATACTCAAACTTTTACTCTAAAGAATTAGATTTTAGATCGCAGACAGGAGAGCACATACTCCAGGACTGCCCAAACTACAACATATCCAGGCGAACCTTCTGGCCTAGAGAGACAACAGTGGAAGATAAACTCTATGGACCGCTGAGTGAACTAAAAAAGACTGTTAGATTCATACAAGTATACATTGCAGTTATAGACATATTTCAGGCGAAAGAAAGAAGAAGAAGAAGATATCAAAAGTTTGTTATTATCATCAACTGACTTGCCGACTGGAGTAGGCGATTTTGCTTATCCATTTCTTTGACCTCCAACGGCATGTATCAGTTCGTGTGTTGACTTCCTTCCATGCCATGACACAAAACTGTCAATTATTGTCTCGAGCTGTTTTCCCTATCTCTCTTTCCACAATCTTTTCAATTGTCACAACATAGTAAAGTTTTGTCTTCTCATAAAATTAAGACTTGTCTCTTTCTTATGTTTGTGATAAGATGTCTATGCGACTTAGCTCTCCTCAAAATGTCCAAATTGCTTAATTTGCCTGTCAGAGGAATTTTCCGCATTCTTCTATACAATCACATTTCCAACGTTTCCAGGGATATTTTCGCTTGTGTACTAATTGTCCAAGATTAGCAACCATATGTTAGAACTGATCCTATGTAACATGCAAGAATAATTTTTCTGCACTTCTGTATATACTTTAAAACATCCGTATAATAAGAAGATAGAATGACACTGTAACTGAAGAATTAGCCCCGCTAGATCACCCGCCACCCCTGGTGTATGACTTTCTCTACATAATTGAGCAACAACAGAATAGTCACCTGACTGCGGCTTCTGCTGCTGATGGTGACAGAACAACAGCCGGATGTACGCAGGCCACAGTCGCGTATCCACTTCAGTAGAGGGTCGTGGTGGATCGAGCTGCGGTTAAAACAAAACACCACGGTAAGTGTGAGAGCACAGTATTCAAACTGCTGCGTGAGTCCGTCTGCTGTGGTGTTTGCAAGTACACGTGGCGGTCTACCAGGCAGCAAACACATGACCTACAGTTGAATGGTTTAATCTGAGATCTGGAGGGAAAATAAGCCAACCAATTATCAAGCAGCCCCAAGCAACATGTCGCCCGGAGAAATAACCAGCAATAAAAGTTAGTACTTGCCCACGTGATCTGGCGCTTAGTTTTGGCCGTGAATTATTTGGTTTATGATTTTAAATAGACCTGCTATCACTTATTCAGTTGAGGTCAGCATGGCCGAATAGATACAAGCGCTCGTTCTTAAACATCCCGTGTGCTGATGCTGAGGTAGGGGGTTCAACTTCTACACCCGTTCATGGACTAAAATGTTAACTTCACGTCCTTGACTTGGGGACGTAAATTACAAGTAACTCTGAAGAAGAAGTGGGTTTGCCTGATGGCGAGGGACACTGGTAATAGGAAAAGCTAATCTACACGTAAAATTCAGTCCATTGCTACTAGAAGTAGATTGTATGGGCCTCGCTTGAGTTCAAAGTAAGCGTTGTTAGTTCATTGGTAGCTGGAACTATACGATTGCTACACTGTCTGGGCTCCTAGGACAGACCGCCCTAGTATGGGTATCAGGATATATCACTGGAAGTAAAGATGGCCGTATGATATTGACCACATCGAGTGCCGAATGGTCTTGACAAATAGGTCGTTGCACCAATACCCTTCTAGATGTGTAAAAGGGTCCTTTATTGTTTTGTTTACGTGTTTACTACACATTATGTTCATCATCAGTATATATGGCGTGCAGAACATAGTGGCTATCATGATCCTGCACAACCAATGTTTATAATGTCGACGTGTGATTATCATCCTAGGCACTCTGGCTACATATCCAGCTTCTCTCTCTCTCCCTCCCTCCCTCCATCCTCTCTCTTTTCTCCCTCTCTATCTCTCTGTCTTCTCTCTCTTCGTCTCTCTCCATCCATCTCTCTAGCTCGCTCTCTCTGTCTCTCTCTGTCTCTCTCTGTCTGTTTCTCTCTCTCTCTCTCTCTCTCTCTCTCTCTCTCTCTCTCTCTCTCTCTCTCTCTCGTCGACGTGTCTAAGACCTTCAAACTTCCCAGCTGCCACACCCTTCTCCAGACTCTCACGTCTCACATCTTGACTAAAACATGACTACTGTCTTGCAATATTTTTAATAATCATCTGTCTTTGCGAATGTGTCGACTGCAGTATTTTGTAATTGGCCTTAAAATTCTGAGCATTCTAAGAGGAGGTCACATTACTATAACCTCTTGGTGACAACTGGCAAGATCGAGGGGAAGAGAACAAGGGGAGGACAGAGAAGTAAATACCTGGATGGCTTGGCCACGTTGTATGGCCGAGACAAGAACACTGAGCTGATCCATGACTCTGGTGATCGAGTGAGGTGGCAAAACATGACCGCCCACGCTTACCGGCATGGCACATAATGATGATGAGCTTCCTTATAAAATCAACTATCAAATAGGACCTATTCTAAAACATTCAAATATCAACATGCGTACAGAAAAGAAGCTGCTAGACTCATTATTCGTTCCAACCGCGTTACCAATGTCGGACATGGCAGTACTACAAACACACAAGCGTAAAATGACATCATGTGAAATGAAACGCATAAGAAATGCATCTGGAAAAAACGAGAAGAAATAGAGAGACATATGATAAACTAAGAAAACGTGTAGGAATAGCATCAAATACTGACATTCTAAAATACCAAAGAATTAAATGGTTCGAATATTTAGTTAGAATGGCACAAGATCAATCATCGATATTAAAGAAATTAAATATGACATTAGAACAAGTAACAAGACAAGCGAAACAGACAATTACATCGGTCTCTTCTTTGTGACGCTCAAGGGTAAAAGCAGTCGGACAGAAGAAGCAGTCAGCTTTTATGATTCACAGACATACAGTGGCATACGTGATGTGTAACTTCTAAATCGTGTACACTGACATCCATGGACGAAGATCTCCTACACAGAATGTCTTCATTGCATGGAAAAGTGCCTTTGCTAAGCTTAGTCTGCACTTTACATAAATGTTACTTTCCCCATATGCTTTTATCACTGATCTTAGATAGATTAATCGTTCAACGTCTTCCAGTTTTATTTAGTTTTCTGTCGCTACACACTAAGGTTGCCTCTGTGTCTTAGTTACAACCATAACTTTGTTTTCGGTTTGCTTAGTTTCAGACACTTCAATTCAATGTTATGGTTACAATTCTTGCAGTTCATTTCAATTTTTTTTGCTATGAAGACAATTTCACTAATATAACACAAGTTATGTATATTTTGTTTTTCCAAACGTGACATCTGGCTCCCTTCTCCGAAATAGATTTCAGTATATGCTGCCTGTATACATAACATATATTTGGCGAGAGAAGATCACCATACTCATCCTGTTGTAATTGAATAGACGTGCCAACCACGCCCCGTCAAGTAGCCCACAGAGGAACGTTTGAGCCTTTAGTATTGTTCATTACGTTTTTATGTTCAGTCAGACTCTGAGGATCTGTAATAAACATATCATATGTCATACAAATTATAAAACATATTATATGTCATATAACGAGAAGAAAGACATTGGAGAACATCTTGACGACTAGAAGGATCAGCGGTAGAAAATACAGATCGGGGGAAACGACGCCTGCTGGTCTTAAACGGCGAAATGGAGGACTATCATCACTGGAATTTGTCAGAACGCCAAGGGCTGCATGAACCCCTAAGCCACTTTGTAGGGCACGTGTTAATGATGATGTTACCAGTTCCCTCGACAAACTAAAGACGCATTTACAGTATACCGTTTCTACTAAACTTTTTTTACTGTCAAAAAGCTGTCATCTACTGCCCATAGTACCTTATGGTGTAGGGCAGGGGGATCTTGAGCCTGAGAAATTAAGGCCGCTTGGCTAATGCAATCGCCACAAACTGTGCAGGTTAGGGGTTGTTTTTTTTCCTTCCCCCCACAAAACCCACAACTTACCGAGGATTCGAACCCGGGTCTGCTGAAGGAGAACTGGACATTCTAGCCACTCGGCCAGCCGCTGCTGAGCTTCTTTTTAAAAACAAAAATAAAACGGGGAACAAAACTAAAACACATTCTGAGAAACGAAATATTACACCTGAATACGACACATGACAGGTAATTAACATTTGCAAAGAACTACAACGACAGTAAAGTAATAACCGAAGTGGCGGGGGTAGGGGTAAGACAAATCCCTTCTTCCTCTAGCCTATGAGACAACCTCCTGAAAGTTGGAGTCACCTTTTGGTCCCTCCAACCAGGTAACGTGAAATTATGGCAGCAGTTGGAGGACTGAGCCTCAGAGCAGCGGACAGCCATTTGTAGGTTATGGTCTCAAGTTCACAACGGCAAGCAGAGGATAGTTTTATAAGACAATGGCTACGGGCAACGACCAGTATGATCAATTCCAAGAAGGAAAGCAATGACAGACTACCCCCTACAGATGCCTAGAACATTATGATTCGTCAAGTCACAAAGTATCAAGCAAATGTCGTAAATGGGTAATCAATAGAAGTCTCCCCCGGTAGGGAAAGTCATGTGCGACAGGTGACGCAGTGGGTCAGAGTGCTACAGAGTGCACAGGATTAACATCATTTAAAACAGGGATGTAGTGTGTTCGCGCCAATGAAACGTCGTAAAACTGCAGTGAGGAAAAAAAAACAAAAACAAATTTGAAGTTATTATATATAACCATATTACACCTAACTTATTGTATGCATGTGAAACATGGACAGTAAGCAGACAACATGAGAAACATCTGATGGCAATGTTGTTTCTGAGGAAAATACAAAGAATATCAAGGGGCGGAAAAACAAACGAACGAAACGACCCTACACGAAATAAATAAAACCAGTTAACTGGTTAGATAAATTGGACGTCGACAGTCAGTATAGTTTGGATACATTATGAGTAAAAATATACTTAAAGAAAAACTTAGTGACAATTGATGGAAGGGCAGCAGGGGGGGGGGGGGGGAGAGCAGAGAGATAAATATCTGCAAGACCGGTGATAGCGTGAGACGGCGAAATATGACCGCCAAAGTAATACATGGACATTTCCAAAGAAAAGTAGGAAAGAGAATGGGAGATCTTGTTGGTGACTACGATGTAGGAATATGAAGTGACAGAGGAGAAACATGGATATAATGGGAACAAATAAATGATATGTTGATTGGGGAACACCTGGCTTAAACAATATCAGACACATATGTAGGGAAGGATACACTTCTTCTTCTTCTTCTTCTTCTTCTTCTTCTTCTTCTTCTTCTTCTTCTTCTTCTTCTTCTTCTTCTTCTTCTTCTTCTTCTTCTTCTTCTTCTTCTTCTTCTTCTTCCTCTTCTTCTTCTTCTTCGTCTTCTTCTTCTTCTTCTTCTTCTTCTTCTTCTTCTTCTTCTTCTTCTTCTTCTTCTTCTTCTTCTTCTTCTTCTTCTTCTTCTTCTTCTTCTTCTTCTTCTTCTTCTTCTTCTTCAGCGTTCCGAGCCATTGAGGTTCTTTGCTGCAGATCAGTGTTTTGTATATTGTGATTTTGGTGTGACGAGATAGCGCCTTTGATTTTAGCAGATGTTGTAGTGCATAGTATATCTTATTTCCAGAGGTATTTCTTGTTTGTATTTCTTCCCTTATGATGTTGGAGCAGTTGAAGATTGTACCCAGGTATATGTATGTTTCTGTTCCTTTAATGCTTATATTATCTATTTGTATGTGGCCAGAGTTTTTAGCCGTTTCTTCTCTTGAAATTACCATATATTCTGTCTTATCTTGGTTGATAGCCAGCCCCATTTGTTGAGCTTTTTCCTTTAAGTAAGTCATTATTTCCGATGTCTTTTGTTCATTTTCCCCTATAATATCTATATCATCTGCATAACCAAGCAGTCTGGATGTTCCTCCAATAGCACATTCCTCCTTTACCTTCCTTACAACTTTCTCTAGAGCCAGATTGAAAAGGAGCGGCGATAGTGCATCACCCTGTTCCAAGCCAGATGTTATTTGGAAAGGGTCTGATTTCCTGCTTTTATATGTTACTATATTATAAGTATCTTTCATGCATAGTCTGGTCATGTTGATTAACTTCCTTGGTATTCCAAATTCCTGCTTAGAATTCCATAGACTATTCCTATGGACACTATCATATAGCTATCGTATAGCTTTAGCTGTAATGCATGGCCACCTGCCTTTATAAATTCAGCATCAATTCCATCAGCCCCAGTTGCCTTATTGTTTTTAAATCGTATTATTACATATAGGATTTCTTCAAATGGAGGTTCTTCAATTTGTGGTTCACACGTTAGAACCTCTTGCTGTGGGAAAGTGTTACCTATAGCTTCACAATTTAATAATTCAACAAAGTATTCTTTCCATGTGTTACACATTTCTTCATTGGTATTTATCATATTCCCATTTTTGTCTTTTAAATCAAATGTGTTGTGTTGGTGCCCTCGTTTCATTGTCTTCAGTTCTTTAAAAAAACTTTCTGGATTCGTTTTTCTAGTGATTAGTTTCCATATCTTTGATTATATTGCTCATATATTCTCGCTTCTGCTGCCGAACTATTTTTGTAGCCTCTTTATATTAATTTCTATATTGCTCTTCATTTTGGATGTTGTTGATGTCATTTAACCATAACTCTCTGGCATTCTTTTTCCTAATGACTGCTTCTTCAAATTTTTGATTGAACAATTTGTTCTTTCTAAGTAGTATACAATGTGCAAATCGGTTAGCATTTGGTGGAGCCTCCACCATTTGACCTTGACCTCGGGTGATTTTCACTCCCCCTCGGTCATATAGTTGGGTAAGGGGTAAGGGGTGGTATGTAGGGGAGATATTTAACTCTTATATTTTGGGTTGTGTAGTAAACATGTGTGTACCACATAATCAACATGAAGCACCCTTTTGCAGTGGTTAACAAGAAAAATCATTCATACCACTAAAAAACCAAACAAGAGTTCGTTTTCATAACTTTTTTATTTTTTCATCAAATTTTCAATAGTGTGTAGCAGAGTCAAACCATTTTCATTGACAAAGTACATTCATTTTTATTGGTCGTGACAAAGGTGACATTGAGTCTTTTATATAGCCATTTCATTCATATGACCACTTTAATAGAACATATAGACACCAAACAGTAGAAAACATATATACATAAGTACACTAGGACGTGTTATATGTCTAGGGGTGATGTAGTGACCTTGTCTTTGTGAACTTGACGTTTTATGTAGAAATAGGATAGCGAGTTTCTGTGTTGTGTATATGTGTAGATAGACGTGTCTTGTGTTTTGAAACCTACATTTGTCCCTCCAGTCGGTGTTTGAGTAGTGAGTACATCTAAAAATGTTTGTCTGTCTAGGTGTGTGTTGTGGTGTTTGGTGAGGCCCTTTGTGCTTGTTTTATTGTAGTCTCCGAAACAATGGTATGTTTTACTACATAAGGACACCATTCCATCCCCTTCGTATTCTAACTTGAAAAGACCAGGGGTTCTCTTTTCATAAGCTTTGATAGTCTGGCAAGCCTTACAGGTATCAGTATTAACTATATGTTCAGAGCAGACTTCAGCCGGGAACCACTGATTATAAACTCTATCATACTCCGCTCTAAGGTGTGGTCTAACTGCTTCCGCTAGGTTAGGTGTGCTAAGCACTAAGTAAAGAGAGTCAGTGTCCATTTCGCATAATTGGAAATCCTCCCTGTCTAAAAATTTATCTAAAAAGTCATAGTAGAAAGCCAACATTCTTAATTTGGCATATTGATAAACGAAAAAACCTATCTGAAGGGGGAGATCCCAGACTGTTGTCTTTTTCCCTTTTACTACTTCAAATATGTCTTCGGTCAGTGGTGTCATCTTCTTAAATAAGGGATTATTTATTAACTTGGTTGTGTCTTCACCCTTACAATAGGAAACATTGGTGTGCTTGGCCTTATTGGTTAGAGTTTTGCCGTATGCAGCATTCCCCAATAATTTCATGGTTTCTGCCTTAACGGTAGAGGTTGTATTACTGTCACCTTCTCGTCTGGCATCAGAAACCATATCACCAAATTCTTGGAAGCAGCTAACTGGCTTATATTCAATGATTTGGTACACATGGGTGACCTCTAGCCCATGTTCCAGATACCATTTTAATAATGGTGTGGCCAACATGATCTTTTCTCCGATATAGCTACCTATAAGTGTCCGTCTGGCACTTGACAGCAGTTTATGTGACTGGGCGTACTGCCTCATAAGGTTACCGATATCCTCTCTGCCCACTTCAATATTTTTGAATATCGGTGTCATCTCTGAGAATCGCGCTTTGTATTTGTCTGGCACGTGGATATCACACTCTATCAACCCAAACAAAGTCTGGTCACTTACAGCCTTTAGAATCCTTTCTTTGTTAATGGTCTTTTTATTATGCCATGGTTTGACATATGGGAATCTGCCCTTGACAAAACCCTTAATGTCACTATTGGTCTTTTTAAGGTTCCGCCACTCACATTCCCACATTTCTACTACTTTAACTTTCACCTCATTAACCAAGTAGTCGTGAATGTCACAGGTGTTGTCATATAATTCTGTCAGAGGTATCTTATTTACTGGATTTATGTCAATACCACGAGTCAGGGGACAGTCTGGGTGTCCGTGGAATAGACACCCGTGAAACTGATACACGGTTGTATTCACCCTATCCCATCCATCTACTCTAATATGACGCGGACCCAGAGACATCTCCCGCCCATTGAACTGTGTCCTCAACTCTATATTCTCACTATGCTCTATCCACGCTAGCCACTCTCTGCACTGAACAGTGTAAAATCTACCCTTATGAGTCTTGAAGTCATCTTCTGCCTTTCGAATGACAGGAAAACCAGTGGGCATCGTTTGCATTAGAGCCCACAGGTAGAGAGCGTTAGCGTCATACCCTTTCAAACTCTTAACTAACTTACCCCCTCTGATGCGTGTCTGACCTATCTCATGGTACCTATGAAAGATTATGGACGGTCCTCCTACAATATTGTCTCTAAGTGTTTTGTGCAGGTCTTTCTCGTTCTCAGAACATAGTGAAAACAGTACGTTTTTGGGCAGAGTCCTAAAAAGATATTTTAAGGTTACTCCAGGGACGGAAATGGCGTCCTTAAACATGTCTACACCTAAATCTTTATAGAAGGTAACCTGTTTATCTAATGCCTTAATAAAAGGCTGTACATCTTTGTTATTATACCACACTAGAAAGTCTTCTAATGTGGCCATCTTATTTTCTATCCAAACCTTGTGACACGCTTGATACTCTGCCTCAGTAATATTACAATTTCTTAGTTTTGAAAAGAATGCCTCGTGTGGGGGTAACTGTGTTTCTTTTAGTTTTTCTAGATTAGTTATAAACTCATAAGGGAAATTTCCCTTAGTTTCTTTAATTTTGTAAGCGGCTAGATACTTTGAGTAGTTGAAACCTGGCGCTAAATAGTTACTGATATCAAGAAACTTCAATTGATCTGTGGCAATACACATAAAATTATTGTTTCTCTTGACAACAAAATTGCACGACACGTCCTCTGATTTTATGAAATAAGAAAATAAGTATGGCTTGATGAGGTTGATATCGTACTTTCCAGAGTTGAACCCCAGGACCGGTAGCTCTTTCAAATACGCATCGAACCTGTCAATTAAAGTGTTCTCATTTATCGCCTCTAGTGCGGTGTACACATCTTCGAACTTAGCATGCAGTTCTGAATACGCCGCATCAGCGATTCGGGTCAAATGATCAAGCATCCTATTCACCAGATCTTGGGGATCACCCGCTGTGATGAAGCAGACCGGGGCCTCGAACCCAGGTACGTTGGAGGCGACTGAGCACGACATGGGAACATGTTTTGCTAAAAATGTTGTTGAATTACTAGCACTAGGAAGGTTTGAAGCCTCAAAGAAGCATTCAAAATCGTATGTAGCCCTGTACGGGTAAACATACTTAGGATCGACTGGGATGCCTTGGTCAGCAATTAATTCCCAGACGGTTTCTGGTGGACTGTAAACCCCTCCTTTAAAATGCTCTACAGTTTTACCTCCGTTGCAACTGTTTTCATGTCGTTCCATGTCCCTAAAGATCTTCCACAACTTTCCACATTTTGGGCAACTAAAAGCGTGAGCTGCTTTGTCAATATCTACAATATGCATGAAATGCTCTTTAAAAAACAACAGTCTTAACGTTTCATCATATGTTCCACTACCTCTAAGCTTTGGTACCAGTGAATGGTTATCATCATACTCAAAAATGTCTACATTGAGAGCAAAGCATTCTTCTAAATTGGGGACATCGAGTAGTTTAATACCTGGAAAATTAGTTAGGGTCTCTATGTTCTGATACTTTTTCCACTTATTAGCATACTCTTTTGTGGGTTTCCTAAGATCTGTCGGTGGTGATCCTTTGTGTACTGCTAGTGCTCTAAAAAAACAAAGATTATCAGTGTATGGCTTGTTGTGTGAGTCGTGTTGTAATATATTGATGGCTTGGTTGTGGGTAATGTATTCGGGAATATCAGTCAGGCAGCAACCAATAGGAAAATCAGGAATGTGAAAAATATAAAATGACGTAGCAGCTACTGTCTCTACACTGTATTTGGTGTCTGGTCGTTGCTGCATAGCGTATGTAAGGATGTCGTGTTGATGAACTGTCTTGATGAAGGCGTCAAAGTCATGTCTGTTATTAATTAACGCTGGAAATTCTAAAACTGGAGCGTTGTTAAATGAGGCATGAAAGAATCTAAGGTCCTGTGTTTCTCTATGTCTCAGAATTAAATGGTGGGAATAATTGATCTTGAATCGGTTTGTCTGAGTATTAAAGATCTTGTATAGGGTGTCTGTCCAGTCGATAGGGTGCTGTGTCTGTGGGCTAATGTAGTATGTGTAGACTGACATGTGTTTACCACACTTGTGATGTGTCCTAATACTATCCCAGTTTTCCCTATATGTGGGTTGGATTTCATCAGGGAGGTTGTCTGGTGTTTCTGTTTCAACTTGTCCAAGTTTCTGTTTTTTAGGTGTATGTGTGTCTGTGGGAGCTTTCCTTTTACGTGCTGGGGTGTTTGATGCAGTAGTATTTAGTGCTGTAGTGTCCATGTTTGATGTTGAGGGTGTAGTGTGCATTGAGGGTGTAGTGTCCATTGATGATGTCTGGTGATGCTTTTTAATGTGACGATTTAGGGCATCTTTTCGTTTGTATGAGTTATAACATATGTGACACTTGTGAGTTGTGGTGTTGTGTACGGTGGAAATGTGACGTGTGAGATTGCGCTGTTCAGTGAAAGCTTTGTCACATGTAGGACACAGAAAGACATTCTGAGTAGTGGCCATAGTGATAGACAGAACTGTGGTGATGAGTCAAGTTTCCGGTGATGTGATAAGCTCTTGTGTATCCAAACTTTTCCAAATTATAGATCTTGGTAGTAGACAGTGTTATTCAGCAAAAAAGACTTTTAACTTCCTGTATTGGCTTGGTAATATGAATCAATAGTTTCCGGTTGTTGATAAGGTGATATTAAGATCTTGTGTAGTTGGTAGCTTTTCCTGTTAGTATAGTCAATATTTTTTCCTGTGTTGGCTTTGATGATAGTAAGACTTTGTGTGGATCCAATAGATAACGTCTTGATAGTGAAAATTAGTTTGTAGGTCCCTATCGTTCCACACCTGTATAAATCTCGAGTAAGCACTGGGCAGCAAACAGCTGTGGAGAATAACAAACATCATTATAGATAGTTTGCAACCATATGACATATCTACAGGAAATATTTTATAAGACATACCAAAAGGAAGATATGGCAACTGAGGTTATACCGTCATATAACACTTAGTATTATATTTTCATTTTCTCTGTTTTCTTCACATCCAGTCCTTATGTAGGAGATGGTGAAGACAAACAATGACCTTTTTTAAATTTTTTTTTTAAATATTTTTTTTAATTTTATTTATTTATTTATTTTTTATTTTGTTTGTTTGTTTGTAATTCTATTCTCTGTGTTATTTTATATTGGATGACACAACTGTGGTATACTAATGAACATTGCTGAATATGACCACCAAGGAACACTATATATGGTTGAAAATATTTAGTGATGTGTAATATGAAAAACGTTGAAGGCATACCAGTGGTAGACAGTTCCCTTCCTTTCCTTGTACGTAATAGCCTCGAGATTGTACTTCCTTGTATGTAATGGCTTCGATCTGTCAGCAACTTTTCAACCTGGTGAAAGGATAAATATTATAGATATAACAAAGTAAAATAAGATAGGGCTGCTTGAAACAACTAATGGAAACAAAGATAATCCTGGCTAATATGAAGAAATCACAGAAAATTATATAAGAGGTCAAAGAAACTCTCAGTGCTTAGAAATTTAAAAAACAACGCAACAGTAAAATACGAAACTAATACAAAAGAATTCAACCACTTACTAATCAAAGATCAGCAGAAGGCTACCTAAAGACAACAGATGGATAAAATAATAGAATAGCTTTTACACATATGAGCAGAATATTGAAAAAACCTTTATGAAGTTAACAGAGAAGAATATAATAAGGAAGGGCCACCGTTTTGAATGTGGAGGCTCTAACCATATGAAAGCTACCAAAAGCCCGGTTCAGACAGCATCATAGTATAAAGGCTTAATACTTTAGAACTGATGATCTACAAACGGCTGGAAAAGACCTTAGACATGTAAAATCATATAATGAAAACTACAAGCTACCATAAAAATTGATAATGAAGTAGACCAATTTCAACCTATTGAGAGAGGTGTGAGATGGGTATGTGTAATGTCGCCTTGTACAATGAAACTGTTTTCAGAAATATAGAAGACATGAAAGGAAACAATAACAGATATGCAGATGACACAGTCTGATTACAGACAATGAAGAGGACCTGCAACTAGGGGTGGAACTGAATAGTAAGAAGACACAGATTATAGCCCTTACTGGAAAATAAGTACCTTACACAATGTAACAATTGAATTTAATAGCCGTTGAATCAAAACATCCTTCTTCGTTGAATGCGAAAATGAGAAAAAGACTTGGCCTTCGTTTCGTCACTGTTTTGGTTTTGATACTGTCTGCGTGAGAGAGGTGTATAGCTGAAATGAACAACATCAATCAACCAATCAGAGAACAGATAACATCAAATCACAAAGGGTATATCCCTGTAGTGGTCTGAGGGACCTTTTGAATCAACCAATCAGAGAACAGATAACACCAAATCACAAAGGGTATATCCCTGTAGTGGTCTGAGGGACATTTTGAATCAACCAATCAGAGAACAGATAACACCAAATCACAAAGGGTATATCCCTGTAGTGGTCTGAGGGACATTTTGAATCAACCAATCAGAGAACAGATAACACCAAATCACAAAGGGTATATCCCTGTAGTGGTCTGAGGGACATTTTGAATCAACCAATCAGAGAACAGATAACATCAAAATCACATAGGTCATATCTCCTGTAGTGGTCTGAGGGACATTTTGAATTAACAGAAAACAGATAAGAAATTAACACAAATGTTCTTTCCGAGATGTAGGTCATGTGACCGGAAGCCCACTTTGGTCATTTATGTCCATGTGTTCCAGATGTATGTTTCCAACCCGAAGCACCTTTGACCTGGTGTAACCCACTTTAATATGTGCTTGGTTGTAAAATCGTCACAACCCCCACAACAGAGACTTGTATCTCTAACACATCGTCAATGTTATATATTTAACCCATACAGATAGCACTAACCACCATTAAAATACACCATTGGTTACAATAGTTATATATCGAAAAAGTCGGCTTCTGATGTATCAACTTCTAACACGTGGCACTATTTAACTTTATACAGAAAACTATTTTAGTAAAGTTTGTTTTAAATGAAACCTTCACTCGCGAACTTTGAAAATTAATTGTCTTGTTGCGAAAAGTGTATATAAGAAAATATTCCTGATTGATCCTGAAATCTAAATGTGTACACACATACCTTACTACTACCATTCAGTAGCATGTCCTTTGCAGAATCTCGTGCCCATAAAAACCCATCCAAAAAAAAAATAAAAAAAAAAAAAATAAAAAAAAATAAAAAATTAAAAATAAAAAGAAGCTTGATCACAACCAAGATGTCCATTACAACCAACTGGAGATCATCTTCTTTAGACCTTCCAAGACATACACCTCTCCATTATTGCTCGCTCCAAACTTTCATGACGTTTCAAGTGACCAAATATACTAATTTTCTTTGCTTGTCTTTAAAAAACCATCTTCAATAATCTTGAAGTGTGGATGAATTTGTTCTTTTTACCCAAGATATTCTTAGAACCCCTCTATTACATTTTATATTCAAGTGCCTTTATGACGTGTTTAGTGTCTCACAGGCGTAAGTTGAATACTCTTAAAAACATAATTTTCTGTAGTTCTATCTGTCCCACTCTATTAAGTTGTCTTTGAAGAGCAATTGATAATCGATTAATTTCTTTCATTGTGTCACTGTTGGTAATCAAGATATTCGAAAGTTTCCACCACCTGGTTGTTATGGGGTTCTTGGCTTTGCCGAAAGCACATTACTTTCCTTCTGGACAGTGACTATTTTAAGCTGTGACCATACTGATGATCTATCGGTCCAGACCAACAACAATATGTTGTTACACTTCATCCACATGCTTCCATGGCTTCACATAACCCTGATTCAGGTACGCCACCCAAAAGTGCTCCATAGAAGAAAGAAGGATACCCTGTAATCGGGACTACCATACACAAGTAAATTTTAGGCCAATCTCTCAGAATATCACACACAGTCATACACACTCTCATTGTGAGTTCTTTATAGGCTGTCTGATCGTTGTGCTAACATTAGAGGTCTTAGAGTGACCAACAACAACAACAACACAGGCGGACACGCAGTCATATATACCAGTATACCCACATAGAGAAACCCGACGACAAATAAGCAGATACACACAGTCAAACATATAGACAGATAAAAAGACATATAGATAGACTCACAGACAGATAGATGGACACGCAGTCATAGACACCAGTATATCCATATTGAGACACACAAACCCACAGACAAATAACCAGATACAGACAACCAGACATACAGACAGATAAAAAGACAGCCAGACATATAGATAGACTCACAGACAGATAGATGGACACGCAGTCATAGACACCAGTATAGCCATATAGAGACACCCACCGACAAATAACCAGATACAGACAACCAGACATACAGACAGATAAAAAGACAGTCAGACATATAGATAGACACACAGACAGATAGATGGACACGCAGTCATAGACACCAGTATAGCCATATAGAGACACCCACCGACAAATAACCAGATACAGACAACCAGACATACAGACAGATAAAAAGACAGCAAGACATATAGATAGACACACAGACAGCTAGATGGACACTCAGTCATAGACACCAGTATATCCATATAGAGAAACCCACTGACAAATAACCAGATACAGACAACCAGACATACAGACAGATAAAAAGACAGCCAGACATATAGATAGACACACAGACAGATAGATGGGCACTCAGTCATAGACACCAGTATATTCCATATTGAGAAACCCACCGACAAATAACCAGATACAGACAACCAGACATACAGACAGATAAAAAGACATATAGATAGACTCACAGACAGATAGATGGACACGCAGTCATAGACACCAGTATATCCACATTGAGACACCCACCGACAAATAACCAGATACACACAGACAGTCAGACATACAGACAGATAAAAAGACAGCCAGACATATAGATAGACACACAGACAGCTAGATGGACACTCAGTCATAGACACCAGTATATCCACATTGAGACACCCACAGACAAATAACCAGATACAGACAACCAGACATATAGACAGATAAAAAGACATATAGATAGACACACAGACAGATAGATGGACACTCAGTCATAGACACCAGTATAGCCATATAGAGAAACCCACCGACAAATAACCAGATACAGACAACCAGACATACAGACAGATAAAAAGACACGTTTTTAGTCATACGCGCAAACACTGATACAAACCATTAACAGATAAATGAAACAACAAACACACGGCCCGAAGTGTCCCCTCACATTACCTTCTTACTTTTCAATCTTTGTGCTCAGAATATGGTGAATTTTAGATTTATTCTGATGACATTCTGATTATCATGTGGTTACACCTCTATTCACCCCTCATGTCACTAAGCGGTCATGTTCTACCATTTCACTCGATCACTAGAGTCGTGGATCTGGTCTCGACCATACCAACCCATCCAGGTATTTACTTCTCGGTCTGTTCCTCTCGATCTTGCCAGTTGTTACCCTGTTTATTTCTCATAAAATACCCAACAAATTTTGTCTACCTTTTATTTCTATAATCTATTTACGATTTTCATTTTGTTTCTTGTAGATTATTTTCTGCCCGTGGTATCTTTTCTCCACCTTTCCATCAGATGTTTTTTCTGCCTGGTCCATACAGCGATACAAAAGTATGAAGCAATTCAACCCTTTCTTTTTCTAATTGCTATCTTTTTGGTCAGTTTCGTCTTGCTAAAGGCTACATTCGCCGTGGCGATTCTTGTAAGCTCTTCAAACCATTGCCCCTCAGAACTGTTCCGAGATAATTGTACTTGTTTTCCTATTTACTTGTGGTGTTTTCCTAATAATCTGTGTCTTTTTAATGCTAATCCTAGTTGTTCACGTCTATTAATTGTTGCAGGTTCTGTTCCTTGTCTACAATCAAGACTGTCTATCTATTGATGTCCCGCAATAATCTTTTCATATAATTCTGGTATACAGGGGAAAAACATTACACACCCCTTTTAGTTGGGTGACTATTTCATTATCAATCCACATGACAGATCCAATATGTTTTTTCTTCCCCACCAATTTGTAGATTTTCAACATAGTTAATTTGCCGTACACAGCCTTATCAACGTGATAACATTCACATGTGTGGTAAAAGCCTTGTGTAGATGACTTTTGTGCTACATTCCTTTGAAAAGGCGTAACAAGTAAAAACGAAAAGAGAGCAAGTGAAACCAGACCTTGTGATGCGTGAGCCCGCCTTTCCCTACTGCTCGCGTGGGCTCGTGCCTTGGGGAATTTATATGAGAAACCAGACAGGTCACAAATACAATTCGGAAGATACCATGATACAGTTTTGGGGGATAGATAATGCAACAGATCTATAATTGTTGGACATTGTAATAATATGGAGTGCTCTATCAAGAAAATATTAATAATGGTATCAAAAGAAAGTAAATGTTTTACAGGACAGCGCTGTCAACAGCTTTCAGCTGATTTCTAGACAAGCTTACACTCAGTAGTTTGCCATTGAACGATCGGCTCACATCATAAGTATGAACCAGTGCTGCTTCTCACAGTGAGCACGTTACTTACGAAGAAAAAGTGTAACCGGGGATACCAACAGTGGTGACACCAAATGTGACATAGAAACATTCTTAACCAAGTGGATAAATTATCTAGGGGTAATTATCAGATGGATGATATACAAGAGATTAATGTACAGGACAAACAAAATTTTAGAAAATGAAAAAGTAAGAGAGTGGTAAATAGTTTTGGTGTGTGGGAGTGAATGTTGTAACAAAAAAATTAGAAGCAGCTGGTTTGTAAGGTGAATTTCCTGTCTAAAAACTAGAAAAGAAACAAACTTTCTTCGATCATGTAAGAGCCGCGTGAACATCGTGACAAACTGTTATCTCAGTAACATACCAATTAGAAATTATGGTAGTTTTATGTCAACAAAGTCGCTTTCAGAACACCAAAACAGAGTCATGAAGGCCTACAACATTTGATGATGATAGTGTCAGCCAAGTTGGTTCAGAACACCAAAGACAGCAGTATGAAGGCTACAACACGGAACTTGATGATGATAGTGTCAGCCAAGTTGGTTTCAGAACACCAAAGACAGCTATGTGTTGTGTGGTGCGAAAGAAATAAAGAAGTGTGACTTTTGTACAGAGCGAAACGAAAAAAAATATAACCATTCGTTCACTCAGAACATGGCGAAATTTAGATTATTCTGATGATCTCAAAATTAAATCTAATTATCGTGTTAGTAAAACACTTACAAGGCGAGCCTCAGTGTTGTCTGGGCTGGCGAATAACCACACTGTAGTGTGACCGTGTTTTGTTAACGTGCGCGGTCATCCGAGAAAGCTTGCCAACACGGCTTCTGGACAAAATTCGCAACGGAACTAAATTAGCCACAATGTGCAACCTGTTGAGTTTATAATATCAATATCTATTGATATATTTCGTAAAACACCATCAAAATTGTTTTTTTGAAATAAACGACATCATAAACTTTCATTTGACTATAAGTTTTAATACTTTGACCTATCAAAAAGTTATTTTATTACACATTTAAGGCGTCATACGACGCGTCCTTGTTCGATTGTGCATACATATATAATTTTTTAAAATATATAAGAATGGTTTATTATGCTATATTGCTTTTTAAAATACTTAAAACTTGGTATTATTAAATATTACACGGTTCCTTTTTCTGATATTTGAATAATTTTGTCTAAATCTGACTTTTTCGGAAGCGGGCATAGCACAGTTGTACCTATAAATTATGTTACTTTTTATACAACTGAAAACCATACTTTATTGGTGCTTAAACATAATAGCGGAGTAATTATTTGTCTAATATGTTTATAAATGTCTGTTCTAGAAATATGTTTTGTCTATCGCTGTAATTCTTATTTTTATCATCTCCGACAGTCACACTTGCAAGGTTGCTGTTGTATCTTTGCTTTGTAAGACCAGTGTTACCAGAAGTAATAGCTTAGTTGATAGCGCACTTGGCTTGTGTTCGGGTGGCAGTGGTTCGATCCTCAAAGTGTAATATTTTTTTTTTTTTTTTAATATTCGTTCGCACGCTTTAAACCGCTGTTCATCAATATACCGTTGTCTACTATTTTTCTTTTTGGTATCTCTTTCGCTTACGCCCACAGATAAGAAGATAGACACTTTGTAACGCCGAAAAAAAGAATACATTATGTTTCATGTCGGTAACCGCTCTGGGTCTATCATTATCATGTGTCGCTTCTTCTTTCGTTCGCTTGAAATGTGTCTATGATTGTGATATTGTCTCTTGTATAAATTTAACGTTGTCGATAAGACTTCTGACTCAAGTTTGTAACGAAAAGACATAACACTACCAGCTTAGTTATTAATTTTAAATAAATTAGATTTTTGTGTAGGGTAGTAATTCTTCAGTCATCGTGTGCCATGTCGGTGGGCGTGACCAAACGTGGTACATTTTACCCTGTTGATAAGTTTAATAAAACAGAGTACAACAGACAAATCTGTCAATAATTGAGTTGCTTACATCGTTTCTTACGGGAACCCACACAACTTCCTTGGGTTGAGTGAAAACCAGATAATTGAGGTTGTAAAAAGTGATACATTTTTTCGGATTGGTGGAGTGTGATATAGAGACCCGACTGCTTTTACAAGAGTCCTTTGTCGAAAGGCCCCCTATTTTTTAAGAACACAGAAGTGTCGAGGGACGATATTGGCGTATTTATGAAGTATTTATGAGTACCTCACGCCGGACATTGATTGGTAGTTATTTCGGGAAGAAAATATTATTAGCCACCCCTCTTTTAAAGTGGTATCTAGCCCATGGGTTGGTGGTTACACCAGACAATAGAGTATCGACCGGTTAGTTGTTTTAAACAAGTTGGGGAAACAGTGTCTAATGCCCGTCGCCAAGGGGATAAAAAGCCAGCTGAGAGTGTTACGGCAGAAACAATGAAATTGTTAGGTAATACCGCTATATGTTTTCTACTGTTTGGTGTCTATATGTTCTATTAAAGTGGTCATATGAATGAAATGTCTATATAAAAGACTCAATGTCACGTTTTTCACGACCAATAAAAATGAATGTACTTTGTCAATGGTTTGACTCTTCTACACACTATTGAAAATTTGATGGAAAAAAAAAAAAAAAAAAAAAAAAAAAAAAAAAAAAAATATAAAAGTTATGAAAACGAGCTCTTGTTTGGTTTTTTAGTGGTATGAATGATTTTTCTTGTTGACCACTGCAAAAGGTTTCTTCATGTTGATTATGTGGTACACACATGTTTACTACACAACCCAAAATATAAGAGTTAAATATCTCCCCTACATACCACCCCTTACCCCTTACCCAACTATATGACCGAGGGGGAGTGAAAATCACCCGAGGTCAAGGTCAAATGGTGGAGGCTCCACCAAATGCTAACCGATTTGCACATTGTATACTACTTTTCTATGCGTGGTTGATATTCTTGATGTTCAACCAAGTTTGGTCAACGCTTTCCTCTAACGGGTTTTGCAGAATTTCAAGTTTACATTTTATTTCATCTGCAAATTTTTCTTTTACTGTAATTTCTTCTAGTTTTTCTCTGTTATATGTTGTGTGTAACCTTAGTAGTTTAGCATAGAAAGCTCTCTTATGTTTTATTTTAAATTTTGCCCCACCGAGGAAGTGGTCGCTGTGGCACTCAGCTCCTTTATAGCTTCTAACTTGTTGTATGTTTGATGCATTTTTGTTGTTAATTAAAATGTGGTATATTTGACTATAGGTTCTCTTGTCACATGATTTCCAAGTTTGTTTATGTATATCCTTTCTTTGCAGTCTGGTACAGCTGATCTGCAGTCCTTTGGCTTCTGCTAGGTTTGATGACTCTCCATCCATTATCATTTGAAGTTGTATGTAGGCTTTCCATACCGGCAACTTTTTTGTGAGTTTGCTCTCTACTTATTTTTGCATTGAAGTCTCCCAGCACAACCAGGATGTTCTGTTTGTGGGTTTCTTCTATAACATCTTCCAGATCATTATAAAAGTCTTCTTTTATATATATATATATATATATATATATATATATATATATATATATATATATATATATATATATATATATGTGTGTGTGTGTGTGTGTGTGTGTGTGTGTGTGTGTGTGTGTGTGTGTAAAAAAGTATAAATACTAATTATTGTAATTTTATTTTACTTAAACACTTATACATTATATTTTACAATATGGACAAAAACGTTTACTAATTTATTAACAAGATTTTACTATTTTTTTACTCGTATTATAATAAAATGTGTTTAAAATTATCTATAAATGACTTTAATGTAGACACAAACCGACTACATAGTCACTACAATTGTTGCTTTCTAATGAGATATATGTAACTACTGACAATTTTTGACAATATTCTTGAAATCTGAAGCAAGTTTACTTGTTGAAATTCGCATGACAGCATGTAAGTTGCACTCCGACAATAAAGTCCTATTCTTAGATTTGTTGATCTTCAAGCTAGAAAATGCTTGTTCGCAAATGTATGTTGATCCAAACAATGATAACAGTTTAGCTGCAAAGTCTTTCAAGTCGGTAAATGATTCTTCTGATAAGATCCATAGGAATCCAGCAAATCATCTGACTTGAATTTCTCTTTCAGGTCATGATCTGCGTGTAAGTCAAGCAGCTCCAACTGTATGTCCCCTGTGGCTGTATCAGCTTCTGCATTAATAGGGGAACTGAGAATATTGAACTGCTCTAAGTTCTTAGAATCTTGGAATCTCCATCCAAATTCTTCAGTCGATGCATTTAATTAGGCTTTGTTCTTTTCAGTCATTTCACCAGAAATGATTTCTTGTTTCAGCAAAAGGAAGTGACAGAACCTTTTTTCATTTTCTTGTTTGGAAAACAGTGAGAATTTTGTCTGAAGTGATTTTACATGTACTTACAATTCTGGTGTAAACACACCATTTCCCTGAAGTCTGACATTCAGTTCATTTAACTTTTCCATAATTTCAATGAATGAATCACTGAAAAACGAGAAGTAGGTTGAGAGTTTTACCAAAGCACAACTACAAAAAATAATGGACGTTGCGGCCAAAGCCTTCGTCAGCACAGAACAAACAAACAAAAATAGATTAACTAATACACGATCGACACTACATGAATGTCTAAATATCAACTCATCTGCGTCAAAGCTTGAGACGGCTATCCAAGGCTGGAATGGAACGGATGTTGTGTAAAGGGGTCAACTGCCTAAAGGTCAGTACAGCCAGAAACTCGGTGATTGGTTAATTCAACCGGTGAGGGAAACCGCGCTAGGGGGATCAGGGTGCGACCAGGAGAGCGAATAGAAAAATATGGATGTGTAACTCTGTTGCGATGTAACGGATGCAGTACGCAATTCCGCCAAGTTCACAAGTGATGGTAGTTAAGAACGCAATGAGAAACGACCCCATGCAAACCAAACAAGAAGTCACAGAAAGCAGAGATAATGCTAATGGTGACTACCACGTCCTGCGAAGGACATGCAAATGGCTATGAAGTGGACTATAAGATGGCGGCGATGGAGGGGGGGGGGGGGGTTGTGGATAAGGGGCGTGGGGGACTTAAATAAAACTGTGTTGGACATTGAGGCCGTGAGGGGAAAGTGAACCCAACTGGAAGATAAGACGGTTTTCCAATATCTTGCGATCGCGTTCGTGAGATGTGCACGATTTTATCGCCGTAACACGTATGTCGGCAACCCCACAGTGGTCGGAACTGTTGAAGTGTAGGGGTACCGGTTTCTTGGCACCACTGTCGATATCGGATAAATGTTGTCTAAATCTGTCCGCAAGACGAAGGCCCGCCTCTCCAAGATACCTCATGTCGCAACGTGTGCAGATGATCGCATAGATGACGTTGCGACTCGTACATGAGAAATGGCAAGCATAAAGTCTAACTTCCACTCTTTATTGACAATGTTAGTATTAAAGTCACATACAATGCCCTTCATCTCTAGGAACAACACTATTTCTTCTCTGAGGTCTCACACTTGCCTTAACACCTTGCCGAGACTCAGCCACCGAACACTGGTGTGGTGCAGGACATTGGAATGTTTAGTTTCCAAATCGTCAAGTAATGCCTTGAACTGTCTGTGATTAAGTCCTCCTGATCTGATGAGGTTGATGACACTCACAACTGGGTCAATAACATGCTTGCTATTCAAAACAGTTTTACACAGAGTTTCTTGATGGATCACACAGTGAAGTGGTAATAATGTATGGTCAGGATATTCTGCTTTAATCTGATCACTTATCAACTTTACCAGACCTACATTTTTTCTAGTCAAAGCACGAGCTCTATCAGTTGTAACACTTGCCATCTTGGTCCAAACCAACCGAAGTCTTTCAATATAGTTAGTAACAGCATTGAATATATCATGGCCTGTGGTTGTATCTTTGAGTGACTCAACACTTAGTAACTCTTCAGTGAGTTTGAAAGAAGTGTTTATTCCACATATACATATCAATAATTGGGCTAGTATCATGAACATCGGTAATGTACCACAAAAATTGTTTACTTGCATCTTGATGTTTATGCATCAAATTGTCACTTAACTTGTCAACACGTCTGGCCGGCAGTTTTCCTGGATAAAGTAATGTTGTCAAATTTGTTTGTTTGTTTTTTGTTTGGTTTTTGTTTTTGTTTTTTCTGAAGACATAAAGTTTGCTGCATCTAGCAAACATTCCTTGATCAACTCGGCATCAGAAAATGGCTTGTTCTGTTTTACAATTCTGTATGACAGTACAAGACTAGCTTCTGTTGCAGCATCTTGAATTGAAGACTGTTTAGTAAAAACAGTTTGCCGTTTCTCCAAATTTTTAACCAACTCCAGGCATTTATTTCCCTCTCTTTGGTTGTTGAATTGTATCTCATGTTAGAATGTTTTGATTGATAATGTCTTTTTAAATTGTACTCCTTGAAGACAGCCACTGACTCACGACATAACAAGCAAACTGATTTGCTGCCAACTTAAAAAAACAACAACAGTAATTAGTTGTCCATTCATCATTAAAAACGCGGCTTTAGTCTTCATTCTTATGTTTTTAGTGACATCCATTGTGTTAATAAAATTATAACAGTTAGAATTTTACAAACCTTTAAATAGATAGGAATTGGAAAAAAAAAAAAAACACCTTCTTTCGGCGGTGTGTGAAAATAACATATTCGGAAAATAAGGAGTAAACTCAGAATAAATTTCAGAAATATATCAAGACTGCTATAACAAATAAAAATTAATTTGAACATTGTAAATGTGGAAATAATTTATAACCGCAAAAAAAAAAACTTTTACATTTAATTTTGTATTGCAAATTAAATCATTTTATTCACTGGAGAAATATATGTGTTTCATAAAATCATCCTTATTAAATTTTTACATGTCGATAAATATGTATATATATTTAAATCGATAAATTCGCATTTTAGCATTGTACTATGAAGGCCCAGGACTGTTTACAAACATCATCATCATCATCAAGTGCCGTGCTGGCTGGCGTAGGCGTTCATAGCTCTCCACAGATCTCGGTTTTTGGTGTTCTAGATCAACTCTGCTGATGATATTCCTCCATGCCACCATCTCAATACGTCCAGGATCATTTCTCTTTGTCTGCCTCTCTTCCCCTCGATCTTTCCAGTTGTCACGATGTTCTCCAATGCCTCTCTTCTCATCACATGACCAAAGAAAGCTGTTTGTCTCTTTCTTATTGTTGTATACTGTGTTTCATTAGCCTCTTTCATAAAATATGAAAAATAAATTTTATCAAAAATGTTAAACCAATCATAAGGGTAA
This sequence comes from Cepaea nemoralis, assembly GCA_014155875.1. NCBI lineage: Eukaryota > Metazoa > Mollusca > Gastropoda > Stylommatophora > Helicidae > Cepaea > Cepaea nemoralis. The sequence goes on from JACEFZ010025523.1 coordinate 77,255, forward strand.
ATGAAATTCTGCAAATTTCAACAAAATAACTTAAACACGACGTAAAATTTTTATTTCTAAATGTCTTCGAGGGCCGCATAATGTCAGTTGCCGGCCGCATGCGGCCCGCGTGCAGTAGTTTGCCCACCTCTGCCCTAAGCCATTCAGTTAAGTTGAAACATTCAAGGAATACGTATATTAATGAACATTTTAAAACAGTGTTAGTGTGTGTGCGCGCGCGCGTGTGCGCATGTGTGCGTGCATGCGTGCGTGCGTGTGTATGTGTGTATGTGTGTGTGTGTGTGTGTGTGAGTGTGTGTGTGTGTGTGTGTGTGTGTGTGTGTGTGTGTGTGTGTGGACAGGTGTCTGTGTGAGAATAACTCTGATTATGAACAGTACATTTTAAGTCGACAAAAATATTTCCCATGTTTGACATGTATGTATGTATGTATGTATGTATGTATGTATGTATGTATGTATGTATGTATGTATGTATGTATGTATGTATGTATGTATGTATGTATGTATGTATGTATGTATGTATGTATGTATGTATGTATGTATGTATGTATGTATGTATGTATGTATGTATGTATGTATGTATGTATGTATGTATGTATGTATGTATGCATGTATGTATGTATGTATGCATGCATGCATGCATGCATGCATGCATGCATGTATGTATGTATGTATGTATGTATGTATGTATGTATGTATGTATGTATGTATGTATGTATGTATGTATGTATGTGTATGTATGTATGTATGTATGTATGTATGTATGTATGTATGTATGTATGTATGTATGTATGTATGTATGTATGCATGCATGCATGCATGCATGCATGCATGCATGCATGCATGCATGCATGCATGCATGCATGTATGTATGTATGTATGTATGTATGTATGTATGTATGTATGTATGTATGTATGTATGTATGTTATGTATGTATGTATGTATTATGTATGTATGTATGTATGTATGTATGTATGTATGTATGTATGTATGTATGTATGTATGTATGTATGCATGCATGCATGCGTGCGTGCGTGAGTGCGTGCGTGCGTGCATGCATGCATGCGTGCGTGCGTGCGTGCGTGCGTGCGTGCGTGCGTGCGTGCGAGCGATCGTGCTTGCGTGCATTTAATCGCAATGGCAAAGGTAGCATTTTGCAAGATGAAAATCATACTGACCAATAAAAAGATGTCAATTGCTACGAGAAAAAGATTGTTTAGGTGCTACATAGAGCCTGTTCTTTTGTTTGAATGTGAAGCGTGGACAATAAGCAGTCAACGTGAAAAACATTTGATGGTTGTGGAAATGTGTTTTCTGAGGAAAAATGCAAAGAATACCATGGATAGACAGAAAAACCAATGCCCACTTCCTACAAGAAAGAAATTAAAATCCTAAACTGATTAGAGAAATTAGACATATGCAGTCAACATTTTTGGGCAAGTTTTAAAACGAAATAAATTGTAAAACTTTGTGACAATTGGCAAGATCAAGGGGAAGAGAACAATGGGACGACAGAGAAGTAAATACCTGGATGGCTTGACCACTTGGCATGGTCGGGCAAGAACATTGAGCTGATCCACGACTCTTGTGATCGAGTGAAATGGCGAATCATGACCGTCCACGCTTATCGGCATGGCACATGATGGATGAGTAGATAATTATTCAACATTTGTTGCACTGCTGCTAACTATTTTCGTTTGCCATTATGCATTTATATTTATTTCATATTCATGTTATCAAATTCTCTCCTTTGTCCGATTTCACTTTCTTTTCTTTTGGATGTTAGGTTTCCTCTTCAGTCATCATTTTCTTCTTAGCTTTGTTTTCTCTCTCCTGTTAATATATTTCTGTTTTTGATGGCTGGAGCTTTTCGGCATTTTTCATTGTACATGCTGCATTGTAGTTTGTATACTGCATTGTATCTGTTTCTCATATCATTCTTACGGTTGTTGACTTCGTCACCTGTTTCATAAATATATATTTGTTATTCTAATGCTCTTAACATAGTTTCCTGTATTTTTCAATCTCGCTTTTATTTGTCCATTTAGTGGGACGTAATCACTGTTGCAATCAGTGCCATGTATTGTTTTAATATTTATCTATGATTTCTAAAAGATTTATTAACAGTATATAGTCAATTGGATTCGATGTTTTCAAATTAGAGTGTATCCTTCCCTGATCAGACTAGTTGTGCTGTATGGTTCTGAAACCTGGAGTACAACGAAAGGAGACGAAGCCTTGTTACAAACCTTTGAGAACAAAGTCTTAAGACGCATCTTTGGACCCATTAGGGATACACAAAGTGGAGAGTGGAAAATAAGAAGTAACAAAGACATTTATGATCTGTTTAAGTCCCCGCTAATCACTGGTATCATGAAGGCTAATAGACTACAATGGCTGGGGCATATAGAAAGAATGGAAGATAATAGGGAAACAAAACTCGCTTACACTCAGGAAATAAATGACCGTAGACCCCGAGGTAGACCAAGAAGACGGTGAAGAGATAATATACATACAGACCCAAAAGCACTTGGAATCAGCGACTGGCAAGAGAAGGTCCACCAGAGAGACGAATGGAGACATATACATATACATACACGTGTGTGTGTATGTGTGTGTGTGTGAGTGTGTGTGTGTGTGTGTGTGTGTGTGTGTGTGTGTGTGCGTGCGAGTACGATCCCCCAATAGTTGTACGTTTGTCAATGTGACCCTACGCACAAAAAGATTTCCCACCCCTAGCTCATTGGAACATTGTTTTCAGAAATGACTTGCAGTAAACGAGACAAAATGCTGTGGACAGACGTGATCACTAACACTGCATGGTACAAACAATAAGAAAAATAAGAGTGGCATTTGAAATGAATTTCTGTTAGTGCCGAAGTGAATCATCATAATCATGTGCCATGCCGATAAGCGGAGGCGGTCATGTTTCGCCGTCTCACGCAATCACAAGAGTTGTGGATCAGCTCAATGTTTCTGTGTCGACTAAGTTATGTGGGCAAACCATCCAGGTATTTACTTCTCTGCCTTCCATTTTCTCTCTCTCTCTCTCCCCCCCCCCCCCCCCCCCCCCCCGTCAATCTTGCCAGTTGTCACACAGTTCTCCAATTTATTTTTTCTCTTAGCGTGTCTAAAAAATTGTGACTGTCTACATCTGATTTCTCTAATCAATGTTCCGGTTGTCATTTGCTTCTTGTAGGACGTGGGCTTTGGTTTCTCCGACTGTCTATAGTATTCTTTGCATCTTTCCCAGAAATCATATTTCCACAGCAATAAGATGTTTTTCAGCTTGTTTGCTCATTGTCCACGCTTCAAATCCATATAAAAGTACAGGTTTTATGTAGCACCTCAACAAGCTGTTTCTCCTTTCCCGAAGTGAATATCTCACTGAAAAATATTGCTTCATATTTCCACAAGTTTCGAGAAATATTTCACAATATTATAGTAAACTAGCTGACCCGGCCCGGCTTCGCCCAGTCCCTGGTGGGGAGCATCTCATTTAATTCATATAAGTAGTCATATAAGTTCTCGTTCCCGTTACCGACTGTCTGTCTGTCTGTCTGTCTGTCTGTCTGTCTGTCTGTCTGTCTGTCTGTCTGACCCGGCCCGGCATTGCCCAGCTCCTGGTGTGGAGCATCTCATTTAATTCATATAAGTAGTCATATAAGTTCCCGTTCCCGTTACCGACTATCTGTCTGTCTGTCTGTCTGTCTGTCTGTCTGTCTGTCTGTCTGTCTGTCTGTCTGTCTGTCTGTCTATCTGTCTGCCTGACCCTGTCCGGCTTCGCCCAGTCCCTGGTGGGGAGCATCTCATTTAATTCATATAAGTAGTCATATAAGTTCTCATTAAATTCATACAACAAAAAAAGTAACTTAAAAGAATGTCCTTCCACACACCATCCATTAGTTTTAATGAAAACGCTTGCTAATCACCTGCATGACTACAGTAACTTCTTAAGCAAATAAAGATGAGTTACAATGTTATGCATTGTGCATTATTTTTATGAAAACTTTAAAAATGCCTTACAGTTTGTATCATTATTTATTATAACTCATATGCCGGTATATAACTATGGACACAGAGTTTATAAATCTTTGAAAACGATGCCACAATATGACTATAAGATTATACAGAAAAGTTATGCCCCTTGAAATAACTTTTACGGAGTTAGGTCCCCTGAAATATATACAATTATAATGAAAAATGAAAAATGAAATAATACTGAGTAAGCAGGCGATTTCACACTAAAAAAATATCACAGTTGACAGCTCTGGACTGAAAGGAAGGCGTGTAGAAAATTTCATCTCAATCGGATGGGCCGTTCGCGAGCGCACAAAGGACATACATAGATACAGACAGACAGACATACGATCCTTATTTATATATAAGACTAGCTGACCCTGCCCGGCTTCGCCCAGTCACTGGTGGGGAGCATCTCATTTAATTCATATAAGTAGTCATATAAGTTCTCGTTCCCGTTACCGACTGTCTGTCTGTCTGTCTGTCTGTCTGTCTGTCTGTCTGTCTGTCTGACCCGGCCCGGCATTGCCCAGCTCCTGGTGTGGAGCATCTCATTTAATTCATATAAGTAGTCATATAAGTTCCCGTTCCCGTTACCGACTATCTGTCTGTCTGTCTGTCTGTCTGTCTGTCTGTCTGTCTGTCTGTCTGTCTGTCTGTCTGTCTGTCTGTCTGTCTATCTGTCTGCCTGACCCTGTCCGGCTTCGCCCAGTCCCTGGTGGGGAGCATCTCATTTAATTCATATAAGTAGTCATATAAGTTCTCATTAAATTCATACAACAAAAAAAGTAACTTAAAAGAATGTCCTTCCACACACCATCCATTATTTTTAATGAAAACGCTTGCTAATCACCTGCATGACTACAGTAACTTCTTAAGCAAATAAAGATGAGTTACAATGTTATGCATTGTGCATTATTTTTATGAAAACTTTGAAAATGCCTTACAGTTTGTATCATTATTTATTATAACTCATATGCCGGTACATAACTATGGACACAGAGTTTATAAATCTTTGAAAACGATGCCACAATATGACTATAAGTTATACAGAAAAGTTATGCCCCTTGAAATAACTTTTACGGAGTTAGGTCCCCTGAAATATATGAAATTATAATGAAAAATGAAAAATGAAATAATACTGAGTAAGCAGGCGATTTCACACTAAAAAAATATCACAGTTGACAGCTCTGGACTGAAAGGAAGGCGTGTAGAAAATTTCATCTCAATCGGATGGGCCGTTCGCGAGCGCACAAAGGACATACATAGATACATACATAGATACAGACAGACAGACATACGATCCTTATTTATATATAAGATTTATAATCATCATCCGGCGTCTCTGGCTTAGAGGATAGTGAGACGCGCAGTTCCAAAGCTCTCCGACGTACCGAGTCGAGGGTTTGAAATCCGTCGCGTGAGATTTGAGAACAGACTGCCTTGACAGCGATGGTGCGAGAAGGCCTTTCAGAAATCATTAGCGAACTACTGAACTAAAATTACTTAGTATCTCAGAAACAACAAATAGATGCTGATATTGATTGCAACGTCTTGCAAAGTAATGCAAAAACTGTATCATCATCATCATCATGCGTCATGCCGAACGGGACAGGTGAGCGTGTTCCTCCAGACCCATCTGTTCTCTGTGTTCTTGGCACAGTACGACTGCTAGGCGTCTTTAGCAATACTTTGGTAACCCAACCAGCACGCTCTCCCTCTGTCGATCTAAGACTCTAACAACGTCGAACTCTCTCTCTCTCTTCCCCCTTCTCTCTCTCTCCCCCCCCCCCCCCCCCCCCGTTTTCAAATTTTCTCTAACACCGCCGAAATTTCTCGTTTTCAAACCTTGTCTCAGACTCTAACACCATCGAATTTCCACGTTTTCAAACTTTCTCTCACACTCTAACACCGTCGAACTCCCCCGTTTTCTAACCTTCTCTCAGATTCTAACAATGTCGAGCTCCAGGTTTTCAAACCTCCCCTCAGACACTAACACCGTCTAATTTCCTCGTTTTCAAACATTCTCTCAGACTCTAACACCGTTGCATTTCCCCATTTTCAAACCTTGTCTCAGACTCTAACATCGAGGTTTTCAAACCTCCCCTCAGACACTAACACCGTCTAATTTCCTCGTTTTCAAACATTCTCTCAGACTCTAACACCGTTGCATTTCCCCATTTTCAAACCTTGTCTCAGACTCTAACATCGTCTAATGTCCCCGTTTTCAAACCGTCTCTCTGACTCTAACACCAACGAATTTATCACTTTTCACAAACCTTATCTCAGACTATCTAACACAGACGAATTTCCTCGTTTTCAAACCTTCTCTCAGACTCTAACACGGTCGAATTTCCTCGTTTTCACACCTTCTCTCAGACTCTAACACCGTCGAATTTTCTCGTTTTCACACCTTCTCTCAGACTCTAACACGGTCGAATTTCCTCGTTTTCAAACCTTCTCTCTCAGACTCTAACACCGTCGAATTTCCCTGTTTTCACAAACCTTCTCTCAGACTCTATCTAACATCGTCGAATTTCCCCGTTTTCTAACCTTCTCTCAGACTCTAACACCGTCGAACTTCCCTGTTTTCTAACCTTCTCTCAGATTCTAACACCGTCGAACTTTCCCGTTTTTAAAATTTCTCTTAGACTCTAACGCGGTCCAACGTCTCCCTTTTCAAACCTTCTCTCAGACTCTAACACTGTCGAATTTCCCCGTTTTCACAAACCTTCTCTCAGACTGTATCTAACACCGACAAATTTCCTCGTTTTCAAACCTCCTATCAGACTCTTACATCGTCGAATTTCCTAGTTTTAGAACCTTCTCTCTCAGACTCTCGTTTTCCCCTGATGATGAGTTTCCCTATACAAAAATGCTCACTCAATGGATAGGTCCCGCGCTGATCCTATACAATGCTGCCCAATCTATGGATGTGCTTCGATCTGGCCCTATAAAAGAGTACATAATCTCGGGATGAGTCCTCGGTTTTTACAATTCAAAATTGCAAATTGAAATGGACACCGAGTTGCTTCTAATAACAGCTGCTAAACTTATATAATTTCGAAATAAGCTGCAGACGATTTTGACGCAGACGCTTTTAACACGCACACACACACACACAAACCAGGTTAAGTGTGCACTCAGTTAACACTGCATCAGTCAAGACACCTGACTTCAATATAACAGACCATGTTCAAAGTATTATCACTTAACATTTGTATTTGCCACAACAGACTATGTTGAGTGTGCTATCAATTCATATTTGTATTCCTCTGAAGTCGGAGAGTGTCTGCCTGTACGGCGAGGAACCACCAGTCTGCACACCAATAAGCCAGACATGGGACAACGGATACTCACGCAAACCTCGATCCGGTATGACATTACACTGATGTTGGACAACATGATATCACCATCCGACATACAGGACTTCACGATGAAGTTCACAGCCAGCGAACGCAAGCAAGCAAGCAAGCATATTTGTATACTAATATTACCCAGGACGCGAAGGCTTCGACATAATAGACATTGTTGAGTGTGATGTCTGTTTACATATGTAATAGTCATGACATAATAGACATTGTTGAGTGTGATGTCTGTTTACATATGTAATAGTCATGACATAATAGACATTGTTGAGTGTGATGTCTGTTTACATATGTAATAGTCATGACATAATAGACATTGTTGAGTGTGATGTCTGTTTACATATGTAATAGTCATGACATAATGGATGGCTTCAACACAACAGACCGCGTTCAACATCATCATGTGCCATGCAGATAAGCGTAGGCGGTCATGTTTCGCCATCACACACGATCACCAGAGTCATGGACCAGCTCACTGTTCTTATCTCGACCATACCACGTGGCTAGGCTACCCAGGTATTTACTTCTCTTATTTCCCTTCATTCTCTTTCCCTCAATCTTGCCAGTTGTCACCAAGTTCTCCAATTTATTGTTTCTCATGTGTCCTAAAACTGTGACTGTCTACGTCCAATTTCTCTAATCATCATCATCAAGTGCCGTGCCGGCTGGCGTAGGCGTTCATGGCTCTCCATAGATCTCGGTCTTTGGTTTTCTGGATCAACTCTGCTGCTTATATACCTCCATGCCACCGTCTCAATCCATCCAGCATCACTTCTCTTGGTCTACCTCTGACTCTCTTCCCCTCGATCTTTCCAGTTGTTACGATGTTCTCCAATGCCTCTCTTCTCATCACATGACCGAGGAAAGCTGTTTGTCTCTGTCTTATTGTTGTATATAATGTTCTAGTTTCATTAGCCTGTTTCAGGCAGTCGTCGTTAGTTACTCTGGCAGTCCAAGGAATTCGCAACATTCGTCTCAGGAAACATCTCTGTTGCTTCTAATTTCTTCTTAATTTGTTCATTTACATTCCAAGATTCACTGCCATACAGCAAAACTGGTTCTACATAGCATTTCAGCACTCTCTTTCTTACATTCAGTGATAGTGACTTATTGCATAAGATACTCTTCAACAACAGAAATGAGGTTCCTGAGAAGAATACTCAACGTATCAAGAAGAGATAAGATCAGAAATGAAGAAATCAGGACTAAAGTGGGGGTTAAAGCTGCTCTAGATTTTATTAGAAAGCAGCAAGTCAAATGGTTTGGCCATGCATGTAGGCTACCAGTCAACAGCATGCCACAACAAGCAATGATGTACAGACCAGATGGAAACAGAGGAAGAGGCCGACCACGTAAACGTTGGACGGAGGGAATAACAGAATCCATGGGAATGTCGATATACGAAGCCCATAACCGGGCACTCTCACGAAGTTTATACTTCACCTCGACACCGCAAGGTACAAGAGGAACATGATGAGATGAGATGAGAGACTCTTCATTTTCTGAAATGCGGCTTTTGCCTGCCCTATTCTGCTCCTAATCTCTGTTGTACATCTTCCATCTGATGTTATAAATGCCCCTAGGTATCTAAAATTATCAACTTGGTTAAGGATTTTCCCTTCTATTTCTATGTCACATTTTGGTGTCACCATTTTCTTTGATATTACCATTGTTACTGTTTTCTTGATATTCCTTGCACTCTCTGTTACTACAACGTCTAATAATTGTTGTAGGTCTGTTGATTTATCCGCCACCAATACTGTGTCATCTGCATAGCGAATATTATTTATATTATAACCTCCAACTAGTATTCTCTAATCAGTTTACGGTTTTCATTTTTTTCCTGTAGGGCTTGGTCATTGGTCTTTCTGTCTGTCCATGGTATTCTTTGCATGTTCCTCAAAAAATACATGTCCACATCCATCAGATGTTTTTCAGCTTGTCTGCTCATTGTCCACGCTTCAAATTCATACAAAAGCACAGGTTCTATGTATCATCTCAACACTCTTTTTCTCATTAAAAATGTTCAGTCTACTATTAATTCACATTAGTATTAGTCATGATAGTCTAGTTTAACACAATAGACCGTGTTCAGTGTGTTGTCAGTGCACATTAGTCACGTCGCTCTGGCTTTGCCACGTGCTACCTCGGGAACATAAACCAATCAATTACGCATTCATATCAGCGCGCTCACACATTTACAGGTGTGTGATACCCGCACTCCCCTCCACTCAACACACACATAAACACAAGCCACACTGTAATAACCTACACCAACCCGTAGAAAGTATATGAAACAAGTCATTATGAGAATTATTTGCAATATACTGACTGCGACACAAGCAATAAAACTCTTCATAAGATGTAGAATACGTCTGGACAAACAAAAGCCACAGTGCTCCATCTAGTAAATGTTCACCATAAAACATTCGCTCAAACATCGTTTTCGCTGTTACTATAAGACCAGGTGCACACCATCAGACATATCAAGACAAGTTATTAAAAGTCGACATCTTCCCAATGTCTGTAGCTTATTTGGTCTGAACTCTGTCTGCATTGAGCAACGCATCATGCGCTTCTTGGTTATCTCTTTCTTGATCAGCTTTTCTTAAAATATTATTTAAAACTTTCAGTAAAAGAAGGTAGCAGATGATACCCAACATGACTATAATGACAATAACAAAGTCACATGGGGGTTGCTTCACATGGGACAAATATAAACTTGATTTATTTGGTTGTTTCGGGGTTTACGGTTTGAAGATAGAGCACAACCCACTACTGAACGCTGATTGTATTCCGGTACGAACCTTGGACCGTGTCCACGTCGGATTGGAAGCACTGTACTCGATTTTGAGCTTATCAGTAGTGTATATCCCTTACTGAACCAGGGATCGAACTCCGGATCACTGACAGAGGCTGGGAACCGTTTTTCTGCCATGGGCCAGTTTGATAGCTTTAACATAATTCTCGGACTATACACGATTATCAACTTTAAAATTAGCCTGCCATGGAAGGAAGCTATACTAATACCAGTCCCAAAGAAAGGAAAAGACCTGTAAGAACCAAATGGCTATCGACCTATCAGTCTACTTAGCTGTGTAGGAAAATTAATGGAACGCATTATCAATGGCAGGCTAACATGGCATCTGGAAGAAAACAAACTCTTAACACCACACCAAGCAGGATTCAGAAAGTACAGATCCACTGAAGACCAAATAACCTATATAGCCCAGGAAATAGAGGATGCTTTCCAAGAGAAAAACACACACTAGCGGTCTGGATAGATTTAGAAAAAGCATTTGAAAAAGTATGGAAGGAAAGACTGAAAGTGAAACTGCAAAAAATGCATGTTTGTGGGAAAATGTATAAATGGATCAGCCACTACCTTGAGAATAGAAATGCCATGACAAAAGTACAAAGACAAACCAGCAAAATGATGCTTTTGGAGCAAGGTGTCCCCCAAGGAGGAGTTCTTTCACCAACATTATTCCTAGCATATATAAATGACATCACGGAAAATATTCCAGCCAGAGTACACACATCCTTCTTTGCAGATGACCTAGCCATATGGACATCTGACGAATATATTAGTACAGCTAACAGCAGAATACAACAAGCCTTATTAGTGCTAGAGGACTGGTCAAAATCATGGCTAGTGAAGATAAGTGAGGAGAAAACAACATGCACAGGTTTTTCCCTCTCAAATAAAACTCAGCAACCTAAGCTGTTATTGAATGGAAAAACATTGCGCCATGAAGAAAATCCAAACTATCAAGGAGTCACCTTTGATCGTCGCCTGACATGGAAGACACAGGTTGAGAAAAATCTAACAAGAGCAAGGCAAAGAATGGCAATCATGAAAAAGCTTGCTGGTCCACGTGGGGAGCAGATGAGAAAGTTCTCAAGAAGTTATATACTGGACGGGTGAGGTGTGCAACAGCAGCCTGAATGTGTGGTCGTGAAGTGTCGTTCCAGATTATTTTTTTTCTTTTTTGCTAACAGAAACACAACATCCACAGATTAAGCAAACTGGTTTAACCACTATGGCTAGGCATACACATAAATTTCTCTCTCCAATCTTCGTTGAATTCACGACAAGCAATATCTTCACATTTTCGCTTTTTACCATTGTTTGATTTCAGATTTTCCATACTCATGTTTATAGGCTTTAACGGTACATTTTTATTTGAAAAAATCTAATTTCAACTCAATACTACCGACTCTGCTAAACAGTTGTAACAGACGACAACATGGCGCTTTGCGCACTCTGATTGGTCGACAGGCTGGGGTATGGGAACTTTATAACGTTTCGTTGTGAACTGAACAGGCGCATTCGATAATATATAAGCATAATTACCACGAGCAGAGTAAATTATCGCACGCTGACGGGACGCTCCGACTGCATTTGTTTTTAAATTATTAAGACGTATTATATTAAACAACGTGGCCTCGCGTGCCACTTTCTTACAGCTGGCGGGCCACAAGTGGCCCGCGGGCCGTGGATTAGGAACCTCTGGTCTAGATAGACAATTTGTATGGGTTGTACTACATGTGAGCCGGGCTCCCTGGTTTAAAGGTTACACGAATTTCTCTGTAATCTCGTATACTCTCGTAAGTAACGTGATGTTGCGCGAGAATTGGTACGTCCGCGTCGGTAACTTACGGGGCATGTGAGCCGGTCGCTCAGAAAGCAATGGCGTAATCTTGCCAAGAAATCAACAGTCGGCTGAAAGATGCTAATGTTGACAGCGATGTCCTGTAAAGGATATGCGGGGGGAAAAAAACTACATATGATGGAAATCACATTTTCCTCATGATTTCCTAAAGTTTATGACGTTGTACACAGTCAAATGAATGCTTTTGAACAATCCACAAAATTTGAGAATAGGTTTACATTAAATTCTCTACCTTTCTCTATTATTAAACGCATGTTGAGTATGTGAACCCTTGTTCCTTTTCTTTGTCTAAATCCAGCTGGGACCACAATAATCTCCTCTTCCATTTTCTTACGAAGTCTTCCCATTATGGTTTTTAGTAGAATTGTACTTGATCACTGATGACTGATCAGGGCAACAGTTCTATAGTTGATGCATAATTTCAAGTTGGCCTTTTTTGGTAATGGAATGAAGATGGTTCTCTTCCAATCTTTTGGCCATATACCAAATTTCCATATCTTTTCACATAATGCATGATAGATTTGCATGCTTTCTTCTCTTCCCGTTTTAATTAGTTCAGCTGGTATCTCATCACATCCAGGTGATTTACCATTCTTCAGATTATTTATTGCCCATGCAATTTCATCTAATAAGGGTTCAGGCCATGTCTCTGCTGTCATTGGTTCATGTATCTCATTAATCTCATTACAGTCATTCATATAATTCCACTGCAGTATTCCTTCCATCTTCCTAGGATTTTATTAGATTCTGTTGGGTATTTCCCAGCTTGCCACAGATAACATTTAATTGAGGTTGAACATTTCTTTTGAATAACTTCATTTCTTTGAACATTTCGTAATCTCTTCAATTCTTATGATATTGCTCTATTCTAGTACAACAATCTTGTATATACTGTTTTTCCCTTTTTTGTGTTCGTTCCTTTTTCTCTATTAGCAACTGCTTTTCCGGGTGTGCGTCGGTCATTCTGGAGCGGAATGGCACTTTTCGATGGTGAGTTCAGAAAAGAACTGTTCGCACCAGTAAATTGTTTCGAACACAGATGCATATTTCAATGCATGTCTCATCAGAGTTGGAAATGCACCATCGCCTATGTAACGCTTATAGAACTCAAGCAATGGGGAGAGGAGAGGTGATGTGAAGAAAAGAGGGGGGGGGGCGTGGGGTGTGCTTGGTTATTGTGCTTAGCTTCCTGTTTATCATCGTTTTTCAGCCGACAGATTTCCTGTTGTCGGTTATCAAGCACGTCAGATGGTTTCAAACTGAACGTTGTAGCAAAGATATTTAATTCCATTCGTATACTTTTCATGACCTTGAATATTTCATTAAATGACAGAGGTAGTTTCGAACAATCACAAGCATAAAGCGCCACTGAAGTTTTGTGTCCTTCAAGAGTGGGACTAGAATACACGAATTCACGGACCTTTTACGGACCGCGGACTAATCGTTTCCCCGCACCTTCAATACACCATGCATGATGCACCAATGACAATAACAAAAATACAGAAGTATTATTTCCCACGGGAAAATATATTCACCATGTATAATACCTTAATAATAATTAAGAAGAAATTAGAAGCAACAGAGATGTGGTTCCTGAGACGAATGTTGCGAATTCCTTGGACTGCCAGAGTAACTAACGACGACTGCCTGAAACAGGCTAATGAAACTAGAACATTATATACAACAATAAGACAGAGACAAACATCTTTCTTCGGTCACGTGATGAGAAGAAAGGCATTGGAGAACATCATAACAACTGGAAAGATCGAGGGGAAGAGAGGCAGAGGTAGACCAAGAGAAGTGATGCTGGATGGATTGAGACGGTGGCATGGAGGAATATCAGCACCAGAGTTGATCCAGAAAACCAAAGACCGAGATCTATGGAGAGCCATGAACGCCTACGCCAGCCGGCACGGCACTTGATGATGATGATGATGATGATGATGTATAATACGCCAATGACAATAACCAAGTTACAGGAGTAATTACCTTGCAGGGTCAAATCTGTAGACCAACCGGCACTAAAGAGGCGATGTGGTCAACATCACACAGACCATTTATATTTTCCAAGAAATAAAATGTTCTCATTCCAGAGTGGGTCGACCTGGGAGTCTAATGTCAATTGTTAACATCCATCTCATGTTGGTATTCGAACTCATGGCCACTGGTCAGACAGGTAAACATGCTAGCAACAGCGCTGACGTGGCTCTATCAAATTTATACACCTTGTGTAGATCAATTTAAAAAATAAATAAATAAATAAATATCATGAACCAAACTATATATAGGACAAAAATAATCATGCACCAACCAATATCTAGAATAAATAAAAATCATGAACAAAATAATATCAAGGTAAACATGCTAGCAACAGCGCTGACGTGGCTCTATCAAATTTATACACCTTGTGTAGATCAATTTAAAAAATAAATAAATAAATAAATATCATGAACCAAACTATATATAGGACAAAAATAATCATGCACCAACCAATATCTAGAATAAATAAAAATCATGAACAAAATAATATCAAGGATAAATAAAAATCATGAACCAAACAATGTCTAGGATAAATAAAAATAATGAAACAAACAATATCTAGAATAAATAAAAATCATGAAACAAACAATATTTAGGGTAAATAAAAATCATGAACCAAACAATATCAATGATAAATAAAAATAATGAAACAAACAATATCTAGGATAAATAAAAATCATGAACTAAACAATATCTCATATAAAGCCAAATCAACAACCAAACAATGAGACACTCTGATATCCGTTAAGAGTTAATTGTATCCCTTTAGGTCCGCTGTTTATTACAGTTACAGAACGAGTTCAAGCAACAACTGACAGGGAGCAACAGTTCTTGGTTAACGCTCTCTCGTTTAACGCTTTTTTTTGCAGAAAGTTGCCTGGTTAACTCTTTCTGTCCCAGACAATTGCATGTTTAACAGTTGCATGTACAATTTGTCCACACAGTTTCCTGTACAACTGTGTTTTCTGTTGTGGACAATTGACTGTCTAAATCGATCTAGTCTAGACAATTGTCTATTTAATTCTCTCCGTTGCAGACAATTGCCCATTTAAATCTTTCTGGTCTAGACAAATGACTGTACAATTAAGTTTGTTTCTGTTGCCAACAATTGCCGGTTTAAATCTATCTGGCTATGAAAACTGCCTATTTAAATCTTTCTGTTGCAGACTTGTTCCTGTTTGGCTATTTCTGTTGTAGACAATTAACTGTTTAACCTTCTCTGTTGCAGATAATCGCGTTTTAAACTTTCTGTTGCAGACAGTTGACTGCTTATCACTTTCTGTCACATGAATCTTACTTTCAAGCAATACATGCTTGGACTTGAAATAAGTATCATGATAGTGCTATGGAGGTCCGCAAGGCCGAATGGATAAGATATATTGTTCTTAAATATGCGGTGTGCTGACGCTGAGGTAGGGAGTGCAACCTCTACATGAGTCAGTTGGACTAAAATGTTGACTTCTGGTTATTGGCTTAGGGACGTAAATTACAAGTACCTTTAAAGTCAGAGTGGGTTTGCTAGATGGCGAGGAACATTGCTAAGAGAGAAAGCTAATCCACACGCATAATTCAGTTCAGTGCTGATAGACGTAGCATGTATGAACTACGCTTGCGTTCAAAGCGAGCGAGCGCAGAAGAAAAATAGCACTAGCGCTATGTGACAGAGGAAGTACAGACGTATAGTTGTATGTGAGGAAACAAATACACCCCGGATGATTTGGTCGGTATATAATAATTGTATCATCACCGTGTGCGATGCCGGTAACCTTGGGTTCACTATCTATCATGATCATCAGAGACATCATGCTTGTCTGTTAGTCCAGTGGTCATATGTTAGAATCTCCATGGAGACGAGTGCTTGCGTTTGTTGAACAATGCCCTGGGCTGTCAGGCCAACACAGTTTAAAATTGGTGCCGTGAAATATGTCAGGAAGTAAAGGCAACCGGATTGGTATTGACTACATCACTACTGGAGCACTGATGACTATACACGTATTGGGCTAGCATTGTAGACGAAATGCGCCTTAAGTCATTTCTTCTTCTTCTTTCGTTCGCTTGAAATATGTCTATATCTGCAATGTCGTCTCTTGCATGAATTGAACTGTTTTTTTCAGTTCACACAGTGGTCCATAGAGTTTATCTTCCACTGTCGTCTCTCTAGGCCAGAAGGTTTGCCTAGATATGTTATATTTTGGGCAGTCTTGGAGTATGTGCTCTGCTGTCTGCGACGCCAATCCACATGTGCACATGGCTGTTTCACCAATCTTGAATTTTGTATACATGTGGTTGCGTAATCTATTGTGTCCTGTTCTGAGGCGCAGAATAATGACTTGCTCTGGTCTGTCCATAACGTGGTAGTCATCTTGAGCAGGTTTTGGTGGCTTTCTGACTGATTTGATCATTCTTTTCTTTTGGTGGTATGTAACGGGCACATCAGGCTGTTCTTCTTTGGCTCCTTCCTTAGCCAATTGATCAGCTCTGTCGTTTCCGGGTACTCCACAGTGGGATGGTATCCACTGTATGGTGACTTTATGCTGACTGCTAAGTTCAGAAAGTAGTGTCCTTAGTACTGGCAATTTCCCAGAGAGGAGCGCCTCGAGTACTGATTTTGCATCTGTTAGTAGCACCACAGGTTGTGTACCATTGCTGTCATTTAGTAATTTCTCTGTTGCTATCTTGATTGCCTCAATTTCGGCATCATAGTTATGGCAGTACTTTCCTGTCGGTACTCTGGCTGTGTCCCTAGTATTATTTGGGTATTCTATGTACACTCCCGCTCCTCCATTTCGAACAGCATTTTGTGCTGACCCATCTGTGTAGACTCGGATCCAGAGATCCTGTGGGTATTCTTCATCAAGGAAGCTGAGAGTGGCTGTTCTGCGCTGCACACTGTTCTGTTCTTCCTTGTCAAATATTCCTCTCACTTTTGTCTGGATTTGTAACGATAGTCTATGCTCATCTTTCCATGGAGTTCGCTCTGGAATAGTTGTTAGGGGGATACCAACTGTGGGCAGAGCAGTGGTTTCTCTGCAGAGTCGTTTGGCCTGGTGGATAAAACTACTTCTTTTCAACCGCCCCATAGCTAGGTTTTCAAATCTGTTCTTCATAGGGAGGCCTGGCAAGCTGAGGAACTTTTCTGCTTGTATTAGCGTTTTCGTATCTCTGCGCTCACTCAGTGCCTGTGTCCTCCCCATCTTCTCCATTTCCACTATAGGGGTTGATCTCATCCCTCCTGTGGTGACTCTAAGTGCTTGATTTTGCACCTTGTCCAGCTCTTGTAGTGTGGTTTTTGATGCTGAACACCACGCAGTTGACCCATATTCCAGGTGTGGTCGTATGCTCTGTTGGTAAACTTTGCTAAGTATTTTCGTACTGGCTCCCCATGTGGTTCCACTTAGCTTTCTCAGGATGGCTATTTTCCTTCTGGCTTTTGCTACTGCTTTGTTGATGTGCTTTCTCCATGTCAGCTTGCCATCAAATGTTACTCCTAGGTATGTTGGTTCTTTATCTTCTCTTAGGGGTGCTCCATTTATCTGGATGATCCCTGCCTTTTGTTTTGGAGAGAGGGTAAATAGGGTGGTGCTGCACTTGTCAGTGTTTATGCTGACACACCATCTATTTGCCCATGCAGCAAATGTATCTACAGCTCTTTGTAGCAATCTGGTGGCCACTGATGCATATTCATTTGTGCTCCATAGAACCAGGTCATCGGCGTACATTGCCGCTTTAATTCCATGCGGTAGGTGAGCAACAAGATCATTGATGAAGATTAGAAAAAGTGTGGGGAACAAGACTCCGCCCTGGGGGACACCGTGACGCAGTAGTACTTTCTTGCTCTTGAGTCCGTCTATCTGTACTCGGGCTCTTCTGTTGTGCAAGTATGCTTTCACCCATTTGTACATTCTTCCATTGACTTTGCAGTTTCTCAGTTTCTTCATCAGACCTTCTTTCCAGACTTTGTCAAAGGCTTTCTTCAGATCTATCCATGCCGCAAGCACCAGCTTCTTCTCTTGGAATGCATCCTCAATATCTTGAGAGAGGTAGGTTGTCTGATCTTCCGTAGAGTAGCACTGCCTAAAGCCAGCCTGCTGTGGCACAAGGATGTTTTTACTTTCAATGTACCACTGCAGTCTGTGATTGATGATGCGCTCCAGTGTTTTGCAGAGACAGCTGGTGAGGCTAATTGGTCTGTAGCTAGAGGCAATGGAACCATCTTTCCCTGATTTTAGGAGGGGTATCATGATTGCTTCTCTCCAGGCTTGTGGAACACTGCCTAAGGTCCAGCTGTTATTGAAGATCTGCAACAGCTTTGTTTTGGCCTCTATTCCTAGGTTCCTGATCATTTCATTGGAGATACCATCAGCTCCTGGTGACTTTCTCATTTTCAGTTTTGATATGGCTAGCTCCAGTTCGCTGATTGTGATGGGTGCCTCCAGAACCTCATGTACTATTTCCTTCTGTCCTGTATGTTGTCGTTTCTCTCGAATCTCTTGTTGTTTCTCTGGACTAATTTTGATATTGCTATCTTGTGCGAACGAGTCCGCAAAATGGTCAGCTGCTTGCTATCTTGTTAAGATTTTTCCATCTTTATGTAGTGCAATTTTTGAGTTTCTCCCTGTGCCCTCGTCATTAAGCTGTTTTATTAGCTTCCACAATTTCCTTGTGTCTCTTTCAAAGTTCAGAGACTCCGTTTTCTCCTGCCAGCTTTTCCGTCTAGCCTGCAGCTTGGCCCTTTGAAATTTGGCTTTTGCATGCTGGAATTTATTGTGGTGCTCTTGGCTGGGTGTGTCCTCTGCTTGCTTTCTACACACTTCAACATCATTATGCAACTGTTCCATTTCACTACTCCAGTAGGGTTTATATTGTTTACGGGCTCCTCTTGGTATTGTTTCTCGCGCTGCCTGTAGTATGCATTTCCCAAACTCTTCAACTACTTTATTTATGTCTTTCTCAGTGTTCAGGTTTCTAACCAGTATGCTGGTGCGATGCTTGTACATTGCCCAGTCTGCTTTCTTGTAGTTCCACCTCGAGAGGGTGCTGCTTTCACTTACAAACTCATTTTCTACGGTTAGAAAGACTGGCCGATGGTCACTGCCACCAAGTTGTTTCCCAACAATTCGTGTAATGTTCCACTCCAGGTCTGGTGAATGAAAAGCCAGGTCAGGTGTAGTTGTAGAGTGCCATGATCTCGAGTAGAAAGTATGTGGGTCGGACGGCTTGTTAATCAACATGAATCTATTCTCATCCTGCCAGTCTTCCAGTCTCTCTCCTCTCTGGTCCATGTGATCATAGCCCCAGCTCTGCGAGTGGCTGTTGAAATCGCCACAATCATTTTTTTCTTTTAGTGTTAGTGTGTCCAGTGCCTGTGGGCGGTCACTTGGACAGTAGTAATCAAATCAAATCAAATCAACTTTATTAGGGTCACAAATTGGGCGCGCAGGCCCGTCTTACATTCGGCCCTTCCAATCACTCGTCTTTCGTTCATCAAGAGCATTATAAATTTACATAGGAAGAAAAATAAACATTGTGAAATGAATGTTGTAAACATAAACAAGGCTAATTACCATGTTATGAGGCCCATCTCCCACCTATCCATACATCACCCCACCCACACAACACGCCCACCTACCCACACACACGCACACCAAGGGACACACACATACCCCACCAACCGACCCATCCCCCTCCCGCACATCCCCCACCCGCACACACTGCCCTCACCTGATCCCCCAACCAAAACACACTCGCCACCCACAAACATTCCCCCACCAACTCACACATCCCACACCCATCCACATACACATCCTAACCCACACATCCTCTCCCCACCCACACCTCAAACCACCCATCCCCCAGCCACATCTCTATCGACAACATATTCCCCACCCATGCACACAATCCCCCACCAACCCACACATCGCACATCCACTCACACATCCCCAAGCCATACACACACATCCCCACCAACTAACATGTCCCCCACCCCCACACATCTCCCTAACCACCCATACATCCCCAATCCACTCACACACACCCCACCACCCACACATACAACTTCCACCCACCCACACATGCCATAACCTAATCCCCCACCACACAATCCCCCACCCGCACATCACATACACCCCCTACCACGCACTATTCCCAACCCACGCACCACACACACACACATCCCTCACCAACACATCCCCACTTACACACCACACACATATCCCCCACCCAGATACCACACAATATTCCCACCCACACCCACACAGATACCCTTACCCATCCACCCCACATACCTTACCCACACAATATCCCCAACCAACACACCACACACCTCTCCCCACCAACACACGCATTCCCTACCCGTCCACCAACAGACACTCACTCACGCAAACATCCTCCACTACGCACCCACACACCCACCCCCAACCAAACATCTCTCGATCACAATACCCCTACCCACACACACCCTCCACCCACTCACACATCCCACCCCAACACATACAACTCCCTCACCCACCTACACATCCCTAAGCCACTCACACACCCCCACCCACACATTCCCCATCCACACACACACATCTCCCACCCACACACCCCACATACTTCCCCCAACCACCACAATCCCCTACTCACCCACACATATACCCCACCCATACGCACATTCCCCGCACCCATCACACACATCCCCCACACTATCCTCCACCCATACCACCACAAACATACCCTCCACCCACACATCATTCACACATCCCCCACCAACACACCGCACGCATATCTCAAACCCACACACCATACACTTCTCCCCACCCGCCCTTGCATCCCCAACCCACCCAACACAATCCCCTACCCACACAACCCCGCCTCCCACACATACTTCCTCAAACCATCCACACATCTCCACCCACATAAACACACATCCCCCGCATCCGTCCCATACACATATCCTCCACCCATACACACATCCCCCACACCCATTCCAACACCCCTACTTTCACCCCCACACATCCCACCAACACCCACAAATACCACTACCCACCAAAACCCACACACCCCAACCCATCCAAACGCATACCCACACAACCCCCACCCACACATATCCCCACACTCACACACATCCTCCACATACACTCACACTTCCTCACATCTAGACACATATAAAATGTCTCACGTTAGTATTGAAACTAGTATGAACAAACTCCCACACTTTACTCACACACATACACTGACACTTGTCATGAGCAGTCTCATAAAAATGTTAAACATGGAGAAAAATGTGTACATAAAATGTATGTGACGTAAAAATAGTGATGCTCTCTCTCTCTCTCTCTCTCTCTCTCTCTCTCTCTCTCTCTCTCTCTCTCTCTCTCTCTCTCTCTCACACACACACACACACATTCACTCTCACGCTCACACATTCACTCTTCCGCTCATTCACTCTCACGCTCACTCATTCACTCTCACGCTCACTCATTCACTCTCCCGCTCACTCATTCACTCTCCCGCTCACTCATTCACTCTCACGCTCACTCGTTCTGTCTCTCATTCACACTTACTGACTCTCTCACTCAAACTACAGTAATGAACATGAGTTTATATTATGCATGATAAAATCAAATGGTATTTAACTGATAATATGACAGATGAGAATACACAAACATATGGATTCGCGTGTTACATAACATGCGTGTTACATGACATGCATCAGCTCAGCTCTCTCTCTCTCTCTCTCTCTCTCTCTCTCTCTCTCTCTCTCTCTCTCTCTCTCTCTCTCTTTCTCTTTCTCTGTATTCTTTCATATACACACACTCACACGCATGCACACGCTCACACACACACACTAACACATCAACTCTCCCACTGTCTCACTCTCTAACACACAATCCTTCACACACACACACACACACACTCACTCTCTCAATCACACTCTCTCACACATACACATACACATGAACGCATGCACGCACGCACACACTCCCTCACTCACTCTCACACATACACGTACGAATGCATGCACTGACACATTCCCCCACCATTTCTAGCTCAATCACTCTCTCCACACACGCACGCACGTGCGCACATACTCTCTCCCTCTCTCTGACACCCACTTTCTCTTTCTCTCTCTCTCTCTCTCTCTCTCTCTTTCTCTCTCTCTCTCTCTCTCTCTCTCTCTCTCTCTCTCTCTCTCTCTCTCTCGCTCCCACACGCACACACATATATAGTGAACAATTATAGTTAAACAATTATAATAAACAATTATACTGAACAATTATACCAGTAAATGAATTATGGTGACATATAGTCGGTATGGATTAAGTATTGAAAGATTTTTCGGTTAAATGTGTAGGGACTCATTGGAGTTTTCAGATCTGGAGGCAGATCATTCCATAAGTGAGCACCAGAATAGGCGAAACATGTTTTGTATAGGTCCAATCTAGGCTTTGAGACATGTAACAAATTTAGGCGCTTGCTGTTCATTGCATTAGATTGAATCAGCGGCAGAAGATACTCTGGGGTATTTTGAGATATAATTTTATTCACTAATTTGGCTTTGTTGAAAAGGAAGCGCTTTTGTAGTGGTAGAAGTCTTAGATGAATGTACAAAATATTACTTTCAACGTGCTTTATGCCAGAAACCAGACGAATAGCGCGGTTTTGTGGAGAACATAGTCGTTTTAAATTAGATTTAGGGCAACCATCCCAAACTGTGGAACAGTAATCGAGATGTGATTGGATATAGCATGTATAGAATATTTTTCGTGTGCTTTCGTCCAGGAAGTGCTGAATTTTAGCAAGTTGGTAAACTTTTTGTGCTATTTTCTTGGTAAGAGCGTGAACATGAGAGCTCCAGTTCAAATGGCTGTCTATTAAAAGCCCTAGTGTTTTATGTTCAGTCACATTAACTATAGGTAACGTGCCCATGCGGAGTTCGAGCGGTGATCCAGTTATGGCTAGCGTCTGTAGTTTTTGTCTGGTCGTTATTAGCATGGATTTGGTTTTGTCGACGTTAATTTGCATGCGGTTTTCATTGCTCCATCTAGTAAGATTATCAAGTTCCTTTTGTAAAGAATTCTCTAATTCACTACGGTTTTCTTGACTAGTATATATAGTACAGTCGTCTGCAAATAGATCACAAGTTGTATTGATATATAAAGGAAGATCATTAATATAAACTGCAAAAAGCAGCGGACCTAGTATTGAGCCCTGAGGCACACCAATATTAAGCTGTGTGGGTCTTGATAGACAGTTGTTGAAGGACACGACTTGTTGCCTGTCGGATAGAAATGACGTAATTATGTTCACCATGTTGGTGCTTGTCTTCATTTGCTTTAGTTTTCTAATTAAAATATCGTGATCTACCATATCAAAAGCTTTTTTAAAGTCTACAAACACCGCTCCACAAAAATTGATCAGATGTAGATCTGTATTACCTGTCTTAAGTTTAAGTGTCTGATACTCAGCCCCTTCCATGTAGACTTCGATTTGGGAAGCCATGATGTTATTTCTTACAAGGGTCAGTATCCCACCTTTTCGCCTGTCCTTTCGGTCAGATCGGTAACACTGGTAGCCTCTGATTTTGAAGGCTATATTTTCATTGAGGTGAGTTTCTTGCAAGCAACATATGCTTACTTTTTCTTGGTCCAAGATTTTTTCTAATTCTATTTTTTTGTTGCTGACTCCCTCCGCATTCCAGTGCATTATTTTAAGTCTTCGTTTAGTATGGCCAGTCGTCCTATTCTTATGTCCCCTGGCTCCACAGGACATCTGAGAAGGACCTCCAGTAGTTGGGGTTGGACCCTTTCGAGACATAGGGCCCGGCACTGCACCTGCCTGGGGGTCCAAAGCAGGGCGAGCACCATAACAATTAGCAGTAGTCGACATATTCCATTTTGCGTGATTGCGTGGCATCCTGATTTCTGTGGTGCGCCTCTTGGCTGGTTGCCTCCGTCTTCAGCACCTTTCTTTGCTAGAGCAGACTGTGGTCTCACTCGAGTGTAGATGTGTACACGCGCACACACCTGTCTGCGCATGCATGTACGTGCATACACATCTAGAGCATACTGGTTATTTTCCGGCGCCAGAGACTCGCCGTCGCCCCTTCTCCTGTTAGTTTAAACGGGCCCGCCACGTGAAGGCCAGGAGTTGGACATTTGCTGCATAGGTTATGTATTCACGAGCCATTGAGGTATTTGAGCAATGTTGGGCGCTCACCCCAACACCGCGCCTCGGCTACATACAGCAACATTTGGAACCCCCTTAAGTCATGTAACTGTTCTGTTTCCGCTATCTAAGTGTATGTGTGTCTTGTCTATCCGTCGGTAGTCCTGCAGATCGGTCTACCTACCTACCTACCTACCTACCTACCTACCTACCTACCTACCTACCTACCTACCTACCCACATACCTACCTGCCTGCCTGCCTGCCTGCCTGCCTGCCTGTCTGCCTGCCTGCCTACCTCCCTACCTACTACCTACCTATCTACCTACCTACTTACTTACCTACCTACCTGAATGCCTGCCTACCTACCTACCTACCTACCTACCTGCCTGCCTGCCTGCCTGTCAGGCCTCCCTACAAATCTACCTACCTGTCTGTCTGTCTGTCGGTTTATCGATCTTTCCGTTTGTCTGTGTGTATATCTAAATGTCTGTCTATCTGCCTGTCATTCTGTCTGTCTGCTTGTGTTTCCGTCTGTTTGTCTAAAACGATAACAAATTATTGGGAATGAAGATATAAATTGCTAGTGAAAGGTCATACTATCAGCTTTCCTCTTGCTGTTAGAAGCTACAGTAACAGTTGAAACAGTACCGTGAGCATAACTGGTTTGCCCAATGTGTGACGTTGTCGATTCATCAACGAACATTAAATACTGAGTTCGATAATACGGGCAAAATGCTGAAAGACCCACAGAAGATCTAATTTGCCTCACAGATGGCTTAAAACGCTGCTTTCCACATACATTTGGCTATATGACTATTCCCATGTAGAATAAATTTATTGAATTCATGAATTTCTAATCGGAAACTAGACAACACCAATTAAAACAGGGCGACAGGTGGCTGCAAAGTGAATTATGCGCACATCTAGTACTGGCAAGCACACTGCAGATGTGTGTTCTGAATAGAAATATAACAGGTAAATGTGAGCACATAACGTGTAGGTATTTGATACGTACACTTTACACAGGTTATTAGTTTAGCTACTCTGGTGAATGTTTATTAAGCTCTTATATGTCTGATACATTGACGATGAGGTCATCTGCGTTTTGAACAGTGTATAACTACCAAAGTAACAAGCCGTCCTATCTTTCGCTGACTCCAGTAGTTCGCTCCATATCCTCCTGATAGTATTATTCATCGCTGTCTCTAGCTCTATTCTCCATGTGTTATTATGTCTTCCTTATTTCGTTTGCCATATGGGTTATTAAAAAAAATGTTTCTATTTATATTATTCTCGTGTTTTCACCGTGTTGCTTATAAAGCGCCATCGTCTTGGTCCGCTGAAATGTGTCTTGTTCTCTCTCTAAGCGATGCATTAGTCATACTTTCGTATCATCATATTCCTTCTAATCTACATAGGCACCAGTTAATATATGTTTGTAATGTATGTGTAAATGTTTTAGTCGTTATCCATGTTTCTAATCCATATAGACAGTACTAATTTAACTAAACCGGTTCCGTGGCCAAAGGCTTGCCAACGCGTTTCGTGAGCCGCTTACCAGGCGTTCGAAACTCAGCTGCAACCGATTAGTGCGGCAGACTGTGTCGCGTTGTGTTATAACGTGTTGGTATGGGATCCAGTCGTTCAGAAGGCAATGGCAAACTACTGAACGTAAACCTTGCTAGTACATCAACAGCAGCTGAAAAATGCTGGTTTTGACTGCAACGTCCTGTAAGGTATATGCAACATTTAAAAAAAAACAAAAAAAAACTATTGAATATTCTACGTTTGGTAATCGATTTAATTTCTGTTTACGTTCACAAAATGCCTATTGCTATGAAAGATCCGCTTGAATGATGTATTATTATTTTTATATATCTGCATGCCGGGCAGGATGGCAGTGTCGTCAGTTAAGCCCACTGAATGTCACTACTGAAGGTAATTATTGCTGTCTTAATATTAAAGCCTATTTAATGTCAGTTTAAAACAAAAGATGACAGAAGTTTCCCCGTTGTACTTGTTTCCCAATTCAAATGTATCTGTTAGCTTCCCCCACAAAGCACCCTGTTCCACATACAGTCACATGTTGCCTCCATTCAGTTAACAATCTTCTGTGCGATCCTATAATTTTCCATCAGTCTCAAGAGAGATATATCAATGCTGTCAAAGGTTCCCCCAGGTTCTGCATATGCAGTAGAGAACGGCCAACGCCTCTTAATGCTATGCTCTATTATTATGGGCAATGTTGTCATCTGATCAGTGCTGGATCTATTTGGTTGAAAGCTTGCGTGTTCATCCCTTAGTTGTTTGTAAATGACATGTGTTAATCTCTCCCCTGAACTGATAACATAATTTCTCTATCATTTTCGCACCCCTGCAGCAGCTCACTAGACATTTCCTGCAGTCTCCCAAACTCTGCTACAGAATGGGTGTAGTAATTTCTGTAATGTTTATACTGGTTCTAATAGTTTCTACAGGATACCATCCCGACCAGTAGCGTCCTCTATGCTTAAAAGTCCGATGGCTGCACTAATCAACTCTTGAGATGATTTCTCATAGTTGAGATCCAGCTACACGTCTGCAGGCTGAATATCTGGAGTATCAGTTGGGGATAGCCTACATAGAAGCCCCATGAATTGAGCAGGGGCGTCAATAGGGGGGTGCGGGGGGTGCGGGCCGCACCGGGTGACACCATCAAGGGGTGACACCAAAATAAAAAAAATTGCAAATTTGACAAAGCAGACATAACAAAATAACAAAAATTTAACTTTGTCCGAGTTTGTCGAAGTTCTTTATTTATGTTTTACCTGAAGTATTGAAGTTATATTGTTCAATTTGTTTTCTTTCTTATGTCCTTATTAACTTTTTGACTTATTTTACAAACATTTCTATATGCGATTATATATGGTACAGGAACACTCGGAAGAAGACCATGGTGAAAGTCTAGAGGGGTGACATCAAGAGTTTACCGCACTGGGTGACACCAACCCCAGTGACGCCACTGGAATTGAGCACATCTGTTTATGTTGTCTGAAATGTTGACGAGAGCTCTCTCCTTATAATCCTTCATCAGTCTAATTGGCGGCGCACACCTTCCTGTCATTTTCTTTCTTAGTGCTGCAAAGGTCTCGGAGGTTTACCTTCGCAAATTTCATGTGGAAACAATGTCCGCCCATGACATAGATTCGCTGCGCAAAATTTGGTCACTAATTCTCCATTTTCATTAATTAACCCTGAGTCCACATTTCCTCGTGATCTCTTCATAATCCGCTTTTTTAAAAATCCGCATAACCTTTACAGGGCATCGCTGTCAACAGCAGCATCTTTCAGCTATCTGTTGATTTCTTGGCAAGATTACGCTCAGTAGTTTGCCATTGCTTTATGAGCGGCCGGCTCAGTTATCCCGCAAGTCACCAGCGGGGGCCGAACCGCCTTCCAGCTCTTGCCCGCTACGAGACTGAGTGATAAACGGGATTACGGAGAAAGAGTTGTAACCCCTCGGCCAGAGAGACCGGCTATAATCCGCGTACTCCATTCTTATTTTAGCACAGAGATCATCAGTCACAATTTTATACTGTCATTAATCCTATTATCTACAATACTTTTGAGTCCCATGTATCATTCCTCGTCAACTGATACATCTCAATCAGCCGATGGTGCTTAACTCTGGATCACGTACACATTATGCTCAACTCAACACTGATGAACATATTCCCCGGTGTACTCAGCCCTACACAAAACGATGGTCCCAACACTTCACATACTAACAAAAAGTTCCTGTTAAAGAAACTCTGTTGTTGTTGTCTTTGAAACATTGGCGATGATGTCTGAAAGTAAGCTTGTCTCTATTCATAACAACCCCTGAATTACCTTGTTGTTTACTCGGTCAGTGATGAAGTGTAAGTATATCTTCCGTTGCAACTCACGGCATGACACAACAGGAGCTGACTATACCCTGCTTCGGTTTTGTTATGGCTTCTCATTCCAGACCAGAATCCACAACAATTAGCTCCTGTAGAAACTATTGTACTATACCTCACTATTCAAGTCTGTAGCTCAGTTTAAAAGACTTTTTAATGTAACTATTGCTCCTACAGTATTGGTGGCGGATAATGCAAACATTCTACAATTGTTGGACATTGTAGTAACAGAAAGTGCCAAGAAAGGACTTGAATTGAATAGCAAGAAAACAGTAACAATACTGATATCAAAGAAAAAGGTGACACCAACATGTGAAATGGAAATGGAAGGGAAACTCTTAATCAAGTGAATAATTGTAAATACATAGAGGCATTTATAACATCAGATGGAAGATGCGCAACAGAGATTAAGAGGAGAATATGGCAAGCAAAACCTGCATTTCAGAAAATAAAGAGTATCTTATGCAATAAGTAACGATCATTGAATGTAAGAAAGAGACCGCTGAAGTGCTATATAGAACCTGTTTTACTGTATGGCAGTAAATCTTGGAATGTAAATGAACAAATTAGGAAGAACTTGGAAGCAACAGAGATATACTTCCTAAGACGAATGTTGCAAATTCCTTGGACTGCCATAATAACTAACAACGATTGCCTGAAAGATGCTAATGAAACCAGAACATTACACACATCAATACGAAAGAGACAGACAGCTTTCTTTGGTCATGGGATGAAAAGAGAGGCATTGGAGAACATTGTGACAACTGGAAAGATCGAGGGGAAGAGAGGCAGAGACAGACCAAGAGAAACGATGCTGCATTGATTGAGACAGTAGCATGGAGGAATATCATCAGCAGAGTTGATCCAGACAAATAAAGACGGTGATCTGTGGAGAGTCATGAATGCCTGCGACAGCTGGCGTGCCACTTGATAATGATGACTAATCCTACAGACATTTATCTCTAGCTCGACTTGTAACTCGGTTCTAATACTTATACGTATACACAACGTATACATTCTATACGCATACATGCCGAAACTCCGATTTCAAGAACCATCTGACTAATCAAAAAATTAGCAAATAACTGAGTAAGGATATAGAAGTCAATGAGTATAGTTGCTAAGATTTCACAGAAATAAATAACATGCTAAATGAAAAGATTACCAAACAACTGAGTAAGGATATAGATGTCTATGATTATAGTCGCTAAGATTTCACAGAACTAAATAACATGCTAGACATCTAACCTGTTCAAATAAGTGCGAAGAAATAAGAACTCACTTTTTGCTGACGTCAACCATACCTCTGCCCTAGAAAGTCGAACACAATAAGGCGAATAAGCCTTTGCTCAGTCTACATTTCAAAATTGTAAACACCAACCATAAGCTATAGACATATAAGAAAGAGATAATCAGTATTATATGGTCATGTAACTAAATCAAATCAAATCAACTTTATTTTAAAAGGATCACAAATTGGGCACGCAGGCCAGTCTTACATTCGGCCCTTCCAATCACTCGTCTTTCGTTCATCAAGAGCATTATACATTTACATAAGAAGAAAAATAAACATTGTGAAAGGAATGTTGTGAACATAAACAAGGCAAATTACCATGTTATGAGGACCCATCTCCCACCTACCCATACATCACCCGACCACCACACCCACCCCCGCCCACACACACACACCCAGGGACACATACATACCCCATCAACCGA
Source organism: Cepaea nemoralis (assembly GCA_014155875.1). Taxonomy (NCBI): domain Eukaryota; kingdom Metazoa; phylum Mollusca; class Gastropoda; order Stylommatophora; family Helicidae; genus Cepaea; species Cepaea nemoralis. Next base: position 107,149 of record JACEFZ010025523.1, read on the forward strand.
CCCATCCTCCTCCCGCACATCCCCCACCGACACACACTACCCTCACCTGTTCCCCCAACAAAACACACTCGCCACCCACAAACATCCCCCACCAACCCACACATCCCCACGGCCACCCACATACACATCCTAACCCTCACATCCTCTCCCCACTCACACCTCCAACCACCTATCCCCCAGCCACACCTCCATAGCCCGCATATTCCCCACCCACGCACACACCTCCCCCACCAACCCACACATCGCACATCCACTCACACATCCACCATACACACACTATCTCCATACCAACTGACATCTCCCTACCCACACACACACACACACATCTCCCTAACCACCTATACATCCCCAATCCCCTCACACACACCCGACCACCCACACATACATCCTCCACCCACCCACACATGCCCTAACCCAATCCCCCACCACACACATCCCCCACCGGCACATCACATACATACCCTACCACGCAATATTCCCAACCCACGCACCACACACACATATCCCTCACCAACACATACCACACCCACATACCACCATACATCCCCACCTACACCCACACACATATCCCCCAACCACAGACCACACAATATCCCCACCCACACCCACACATATACCCTCACCCACCCACCGCACATACCCCCACCCTCACACCGCAAAAATCCCCCACCCACATACATACCCCACCCACATACATATCCCCAACCAACACATCACACACCTCTCCCAACCCATACACACATTCTTCATCCATCCTCCAACACACAATCACTCACCCACACATCCTCCACTACGCACCCACACACCCCCACCCACCCCCAACCAAACATCTCTCGATTACAATACCCACGCACATCCTCCACCCACTCAAACATCCCACCGCGACACATACACATCCTTCACTCACCTACACATCCCTAAGCCACTCACACACACCCACCCACACATTCCCCACCCACGCACACATCTCCCACCCACACACCCCCACCACTCACACATATTTCCCCCAACCACCACACATCCCTACTCACCCACACATATCCCCCACCCATACACACATTACCCGCACCAATCACACACACATCCCCACACCACACACTATTCCCCACCCACACACATATCCTCACCCATACCATCACAAACATACCCCCACCCACACACCATGCACACATCCCCCACCAACACACCGCACACATATCCCAAACCCACATACCATACACTTCTCCCCACCCGCCCTTGCATCCCCAATCCACCCACACAATCCCCTACCCACACAACCCCGCCACCCACACATACTTCCCCAAACCATCCACACATCTTCACCCACCCACACATATTCCCCCACCCAAACACACATTCCCCGCACCCGTCCCATACACATATACTCCACCCATGCACACATCCCCCACATCCATTCCCACACCCCTACTTTCGCCCCTACACATCCATCCACACATCCCACCAACACCCACAAATATCACTACCCACCAACACCCACACACCCCAACCCATCCATACGCATACCCCCACCCACACATCCCCCACCCCCACATATCCCCACACAAATCCCCACACTCACACACATCCTTAACACACACTCACACATCCTCACATCTAGACACATACAAAATGTCTCACGTGAGCATTGAAACTAGTATGAACAAACTCCCACACTTTACTCACACACATACACTGACAATTGTCGTGAGCAGTCTCATAAAAATGTTAAACATGGAGAAAAATGTGTACATAAATAGTATGTGACGTAAAAAATAGTGATGATGCTCCCACGCACAGAGATACATACAGAGAAGGCACACACACACACACAAACACACACACACACACACATATTCACTCTTACGCTCACTCATTCTGTCTCTCATTCACACTCAGTGACTCTCTCACTCAAACTACAGTAATGTACATAAGTTTATGTTATACATGATAAAATCAAATGGTATTCAACTGATAATATGACAGATGAGAATATACAAACATATGGCTTCGCGTGTTACATAACATGCGTGTTACATGACATGCGTCTGCTCAACTCTCTCTCTCTCGCTCTCTCTCTCTCTCTCTCTCTCTCTCTCTCTCTCTGTATTCTTTCATATATACACACTCACTCGCATGCGCGCTCACGCACACACACTGACACATCAACTCTCCCACTGTCTCACTCTCTCTCTCTCTCTCGCTCGCTCACTCTCTCTGTCTCTCTCTCTCTCTCTCTCTCTCTCTCTCTCTCTCTCTCACTCACTATTTCCCCCATTCATTCACTCTGTCCATGTTCATTCACTTTATATCTAACTCTCTTACTCTCTCTCTCTCACTTATACACAGACAGACACACACCCTCACGCTGTCACTCAATGTTTAACTTACCCTAGCGCACTCACTCACTCACTCTTTTACTCTCTCTCTCCCTCTCTCTCTGTCTCTGTCTGTCTGTCTCTCTCTCTCTCTCTCTCTCTCTCTCTCTCTCTCTCTCTCTCTCTCTCTTTCCCACACGCACACACATATATAGTGAACAATTACAGTTAAACAATTATAATGAACAATTATAATGAACAATCATACCAGTAAATGAATTATGGTGGCATATAGCCGGTATGGATTAAGTATTGAAAGGGTTTTCGGTTAAATATGTAACTATTTGTATAATGTGTAAAAATGTAACTAGAGGAGAGGCACTGGAAAACACCGTAACGGCTAGAAATTTACGTTTGAGAAGAGGTGGAGGCAAACCGAGAAAACTGAGGCGATCGCATAGAGGAATAACGTAAGCAGAGTTTATCCAGAACACCAAGGACCGAGATCTATGTAAATACATCAACGCCTACGCCAGTTGGCAGGGAACAGGATGGTGATGACATTGAACCACAGTTATCTGCATATCCTTTACAGGACGTAGCAGTCAACGCCAGCATTTTCTGGCTTTTGTGATTCCGGGGCACGTTTTACGTTCAGTAGTTTGCCATTGCTATCTGAACGACCGACACTCATAACATTGTATTGAAACCAACGCAAGGCGTTCTGCTTCCAAATCGTCCACAGCTGTGTTTCGTACGCAGTATTATGGATCACGAATTGCATTTGTAACCGCTTCGCCTTAGAGCCGACTCTGAACCATAACTGAACATGTATAGCATGTGTGATTATTGTATAAACACATTTAGATTCTGGTTGGTTCTACAGAACTCGTGCACTGGCTTAAGAACCTCCTTGTATGATCTATGGGTAGAGCCTGTGGTACTTTTGTAGATTCCTGTGTTCAATTATTGTCATCATAAACCAAAATCCAATCTGAATGACAAAGTACAAACACACAGATATGAGCATAAAACTGGCATGTGTGTTACTCTGGTAAAATCTCATTCACAAATCCCCCGACTTGACACATAACGATTGCACTTTGGCGGTGGTAAGTGCATCATGTAATAACATCAATCAACGAGTACGCTATGTTCTGTTAATCTGAGTGGCGACAGATTTAGCATCATCCCCAGTGGTAATTGGGTAATTTGCAACATGTCTTCATGATGAAACACACTTTTGTCCAAATTTGCTGTCATTCTATCCGATGCATCCTTTCAGTATTTATGAATAAAACAATGCACATTTGAAGCGGTATTGGTGGTAACTGCCATGCCTTCCAGTATATTAGGTTACGAGTCATAGACGTTAGACGTTATTCCTCGCCGAATTGTCTCAAATACGTCTGATACATCTCGGGTATCTACTTCACTACAGTCATGCCACTAATGGAGAACTGACTGTGGGTTGCTGTTTATAAAGTGCTCTCATGGAAAACTGACCCTTAGATCACTGTTTACAAGCATTGACAACAGTGAGGAATTGAATGGTGGATCGCCGTTTATAAACACTGCACTACTAAATAATTGAACTGGTAATCACTGTTTATAAACAAATTCACTAATTAATGTGAACCTGAAACGATGTTTATTGTTTATACAAGATAGTTGCATATCCTTTACAGGTCGCCGCAGTCAACTCCGGGATTTTTTGGCTGTTTGTGATATCTTGATAAGTTTACGTTCAGTAGCTTGTCATTGCGTTCTGAACGACTGGCACTCATATCATTATATGAAACCATGCACAAGACGGTCTGCTTCCAAATTGCTTGCAGCTGTGCTGGTTCTGGACATATAATGCACATTGACATGATGTCCTGGATATATAATGCACATTGACATGATGGTCCTGGACACATAATGCATATTGACATGATGGTCCTGGATATATACTGCACATTGACATGATGGTCCTGGATACATAATGCATATTGACATGATGGTCCTGGATATATACTGCACATTGACATGATGGTCCTGGATACATAATGCACATTGACATGATGGTCCTGGATATATACTGCACATTGACATGATGGTCCTGGATATATATTGCACATTGACATGATGGTCCTGGATATATACTGCATATTGACAGTATGGTCCTGGACACATAATGCACATTGACATGATGGCCGTGGACATATAATGCACATTGACATGATGGTCCTGGATATATAATGTATATTGTCATGATGGTCCTGGATATATAATGCACATTGACAAAATGGTCCTGGACACATAATGTACATTGACATGATGGTCCTGGATATATAATGCACATTGACATGATGGTCCTGGATATATAATGCACATTGATATGATGGCCGTGGACATATAATGCACATTGACAAAATGGTCCTGGACACATAATGCACATTGACATGATGGTCCTGGATATATAATGCACATTGACATGATGGTCCTGGATATATAATGCACATTGATATGATGGCCGTGGACATATAATGCACATTGACAAAATGGTCCTGGACACATAATGCACATTGACATGATGGTCCTGGATATATAATGTACATTGACATGATGGCCGTGGACATATAATGCACATTGACATGATGGCCGTGGACATATAATGCACATTGACATCACATTAATGATTTGGTAATGAACACATGAAGGACATTGTCGTAATAATCCCGAAACATTCAGCACATTGATGCGATGGTCATGAATACTTACAGCACATTGATGCGATGATCATGAATACTTACAGCACATTGATGCGATGATCATGAATACTTACAGCACATTGATGCGATGATCATGAATACTTACAGCACATTGATGCGATGATCATGAATACTTACAGCACATTGATGCGATGATCATGAATACTTACAGCACATTGATGCGATGATCATGAATACTAACAGCACATTGATGCGATGATCATGAATACTTACAGCACATTGATGCGATGATCATGAATACTTACAGCACATTGATGCGATGATCATGAATACTTACAGCACATTGATGCGATGATCATGAATACTAACAGCACATTGATGCGATGATCATGAATACTAACAGCACATTGATGCGATGATCATGAATACTTACAGCACATTGATGCGATGATCATGAATACTAACAGCACATTGATGCGATGGTCATGAATACTTACAGCACATTGATGCGATGATCATGAATACTTACAGCACATTGGTGCGATGATCATGAATACTAACAGCACATTGGTGCGATGATCATGAATACTAACAGCACATTGGTGCGATGATCATGAATACTAACAGCACATTGATGCGATGGTCATGAATACTTACAGCACATTGATGCGATGATCATGAATACATACAGCACATTGATGCGATGATCATGAATACTTACAGCACATTGATGCGATGATCATGAATACATACAGCACATTGAAGCAATGGTCATGGATACTTACAGCACATTGATGCGATGATCATGAATACTAACAGCACATTGATGCGATGGTCATGAATACTAACAGCACATTGATGCGATGATCATGAATACTAACAGCACATTGATGTGATGGTCATGAATACTTACAGCACATTGATGCGATGATCATGAATACTTACAGCACATTGGTGCGATGATCATGAATACTAACAGCACATTGATGCGATGATCATGAATACTAACAGCACATTGATGTGATGATCATGAATACTTACAGCACATTGATGCGATGATCATGAATACTAACAGCACATTGATGCGATGGTCATGAATACATACAGCACATTGATGCGATGATCATGAATACTTACAGCACATTGGTGCGATGATCATGAATACTAACAGCACATTGATGCGATGATCATGAATACTAACAGCACATTGATGCGATGATCATGAATACTAACAGCACATTGATGCGATGATCATGAATACTTACAGCACATTGGTGCGATGATCATGAATACTAACAGCACATTGATGCGATGATCATGAATACTAACAGCACATTGATGTGATGATTATGAATACTTACAGCACATTGATGCGATGATCATGAATACTTACAGCACATTGGTGCGATGATCATGAATACTAACAGCACATTGATGCGATGATCATGAATACTAACAGCACATTGATGTGATGATCATGAATACTTACAGCACATTGATGCGATGATCATGAATACTTACAGCACATTGGTGCGATGATCATGAATACTAACAGCACATTGATGCGATGATCATGAATACTAACAGCACATTGATGTGATGATCATGAATACTTACAGCACATTGATGCGATGATCATGAATACTAACAGCACATTGATGCGATGGTCATGAATACATACAGCACATTGATGTGATTATCATGAATACTAACAGCACATTGATGCGATGATCATGAATACTAACAGCACATTGATGCGATGGTCATGAATACATACAGCACATTGATGCGATGATCATGAATACTTACAGCACATTGGTGCGATGATCATGAATACTAACAGCACATTGATGCGATGATCATGAATACTAACAGCACATTGATGCGATGATCATGAATACTAACAGCACATTGATGCGATGATCATGAATACTTACAGCACATTGGTGCGATGATCATGAATACTAACAGCACATTGATGCGATGATCATGAATACTAACAGCACATTGGTGCGATGATCATGAATACTAACAGCACATTGATGCGATGATCATGAATACTAACAGCACATTGATGCGATGGTCATGAATACTTACAGCACATTGATGCGATGATCATGAATACATACAGCACATTGATGCGATGATCATGAATACTTACAGCACATTGATGCGATGATCATGAATACTTACAGCACATTGATGCGATGATCATTAATACATACAGCACATTGATGCGATGGTCACTGATACACATACAGCACAATGATGCGATGGTCATGGAGACATACAACACATTGATGCCATGGTCATAGCGACATACAGAACAATGATGCGATGGTCATGGAGACATACAGAACAATGATGCGATGGTCATGGAGACATACAGCACAATGATGCGATGGTCATGGAGGCATACAGCACAATGATGTGATGGTCATGGAGGCATACAGCACAATGATGTGATGGTCATGGAGACATACAGCACAATGATGCGATGGTCATGGAGACATACAGCACAATGATGTGATGGTCATGGAGGCATACAGCACAATGATGTGATGGTCATGGAGGCATACAGCACAATGATGTGATGGTCATGGAGGCATACAGCACAATGATGTGATGGTCATGGAGACATACAGCACAATGATGCGATGGTCATGGAGACATACAGCACAATAATGTGATGGTCATGGAGGCATACAGCACAATGATGTGATGGTCATGGAGGCATACAGCACAATGATGTGATGGTCATGGAGACATACTACACATTGATGCGATGGTCACTGATACACATACAGCACATTGATGCGATGGTCACTGATACACATACAGCACATTGATGCGATGGTCACTGATACACATACAGCACATTGATGCAATGGTCACTGATACACATACGGCACATTGATGCGATGGTCACTGATACACATACAGCACATTGATGCGATGGTCACTGATACACATACAGCACATTGATGCGATGGTCACTGATACACATACAGCACATTGATGCGATGGTCACTGATACACATACGGCACATTGATGCGATGGTCACTGATACACATACAGCACATTGATGCGATGGTCACTGATACACATACGGCACATTGATGCGATGGTCACTGATACACATACAGCACATTGATGCGATGGTCACTGATACACATACAGCACATTGATGCGATGGTCACTGATACACATACAGCACATTGATGCGATGGTCACTGATACACATACAGCACATCGATGCGATGGTCACTGATACACATACAGCAGTGCTGCAGTTTAGCCAGCAGAGTTGCGATGGAGCAGGCAAACACAACTTTATACTGAAACAAAAATGTCACGATGAATCGGATGTGCTTGCGGAAAGGCGCAAAAATGTAAGCCTAGCTGTTAAACAGACGAAGTGCGATCACTGCCCACTGTCACAGCAAACGAGGAAGAGAAGCAGGGAAAACATTTTTGAAATTAGTAAAAACCATATATATTAAAATATTGTTTATTGAGTTCCTTAAAGTATATACCTGTCCCGAGTGTTGTATCAACCAGGTATTTCCTTTTCATCAGATCAGATTAATATGCCTATTCTATGAAAATGTTACATAAGAAAGTGGCTTAATTAAAACTATAAACAGAGGTAGGTTTGGCCCAATGGATAAGCGCACCCGCTCTACTCGCTGTGTTCTGATGCCGAAGTATTGGATTAAACCCCTACATCCGTCAGTTGGACTAAAATGTTGACTTCTCGTCTTGACTTTGGGACGTAAATTACAAGTACCTCAGAAGTTGGAGTGGGTTGGCCAAGTATCGAGGGTCACTGGTAATAGGGGAAAGCTATTTCACACACAAAAATCTGTCCAGTGCATTAGAAGAAGAAGTCGTGTAAAGACTACTCTAGAATTAAAAGCGAGCGAGCGCAAGAAAAAAAAAAAAGCCCTATCCACAACTTTTCAGTAATACAATACCCGATTTTTGCATGGTTGTCAATATATACCATTGTCACTTCAATGAATTTAGACTGCACATTACTATTTTAATATTATTACAGACTTTTTGTGTAACTCCCCCCGTTGTTACGACCCAGATTATGGATATGGGTTAATAAGTTAACAATGCTATTATTTGTGAGCTGAAGGTAGAGAAGTAACTTCTACCTGAAAGCGCCTTAAGTGTTAAGTTGGTTGGTAGGCAGGTAGACAGGCTTGATGGTGTGTTGGTAGATAGATAGGCCTGTTAGTTTGTGGGTGGGTTGGTTGACTGCATAGTGGGGGATTGGTTGACTGGTTGGTGAGCTGGTTGGTTGGTTGATTGGTGGGATGGTGTGCTGATGTGTTTAAAAGCTTGGTTACATTGCTATAAGTTTGTTATTTGGTAGGTTGGTTGTTTGCTTGGTTGCTGGGTTGGGTGGTTAGTTGATGGGTTGGTTGATGCGTTGGTTGATTGATAGGTTGAAGTGTTATTTGGCTTGTAGCTTGGTTACTTGATTGATTTTAGGTTTGTTATTTGGTAGATATATTATTCTCTTGGTTGGTGGGTTAGGTGATTAGATGGTGGGTTGGTTACTTGGAAAGCACCTCTAAAATCCACTCCGTTAATGTCCAAGTTAACAGAACTCTGAGAAAGGCTTGCATCTATTGGGGTAAGGCTTGTGAAGAGACTTTCCTCTCAGCTCAGTCTCGAAGTACCATCTCCACGGGCAATATCTTGAAAAGCTCGCATTCCCCTCTCAACATTCACAAATAAGCGGGGTGTGCAAGACTGGTACTGCAACTCGACATCGACAGAGAGACATGTTTGGGTGTAGTCCGGTCATGACTCAGTGTACACGGACTAGCAAGGATGAGGCCTGGGTTGGTCGTGTTTCTTTCACATGTTTTGGGTTTCATTGTTAATATCCCCCAGCACAACCTCCAGAGGAAAGCTGAAGCTTATAAGATAAAAATTGTAATTAATAGGCGTCATCTAAAGGTTATTATTTGGTTGTCGTTTACAGAACGTCTCATTCATCTCCTGCATGTTTTGGCCGTTAGTGATATGCTTGGCATTGTTTACTTTCAGTAGTTTTTCATTGGATTCTGAAAGTCAGACACTCATACCATCGAAATCCACCCCTGGTGGTTTGCTTCCAAGATGTCTGCAGTCGATTTCGAACCTTAAACCTGGTATCTCGGGGAATTATGAACAACGTTGACTGCCATTAAACTAGAGCGCAGGCCATATACAGGTAGCAAGAGGTTTATAGACTAGACGAGTGCTTAATAGCAATAGTGTGTTAGTAACAACCCTTAACTAGAATCACACTGTACCTGTAACCACTTGATCTAGAGTCGTCGCTGTGTCTATGCACATATGTGTATATGTTAATGCGGGACAGCAGGTGCCACATAGTCGACACGGCAAAACATTCGGTTAAAATTCTAAACATCTGTTACCAAAGCTAGGTGGGATCGAGTGTGTCAAGGACGTTTATACAAAAATGGTAGACTTTCTATGTTTGAACTACAAGATGAGGACACTTTGTATAGCTTTGTTTAAATGAGGCTGAAAGTATACAGTATAACAAAAGAATAAATACGCTGGAATTAGTTTAGAGGTAGTAAGTGCATTTACAGCAGCAGTTGCGGAAGTGTTAGGTAAATGGAGTAATAGACAGAAAAACACATAATCAGACAGGCAGAAAGACAGATTGGTAATCAAGAAAGTAAGAAATTAGACATATATTTTCTTCAAATATATTGGTAGACAGTCACCACTTTAGCATAACAATAACCAATCTGGACACAATGACGATATTATTGTGATGCACTGTAAAGCTGAATGGGAGCCGCGGCAGGGAACTAGCTGGAACTTTTGCCTGCTGGACCTGTGGTCATGTGTTCGAATCCCCCTTGAGAGGGGGGGGGGGGGTTGTTTTTTTCCATTCACTTGAACGCCCAATTGGATACAGGCTTACATTGGTACCAACACATCTATGGGAAGTTAAGGCAACAAACGTAGCATTATCGCCATCTCCCATAGAGCACTACTTCGTCTTAAAATACCGGGCTGTCACTTCTGTTGTTTCGCTCTGTATTTTTCATTGGGGCATTGGTCTTCAAACAGCTGACTCCAATGTGCCCTAACCTTTATTATCCCACAGAGCTCCATCCATATACTCCCCATATTATTCATTTCTGTCTCAACTTCTCTTCTGCGACTTACCCAAAACATCGCACAGTCGCGAAAAGGTGTCTTTTATCTTTAGTTAACACGCAAAGTCACTGACAGACAAATAACATCCCGAACAAACTATTTCAGTGACTCATTAATTTAGATTTGTTTAAAGGCTATTAATTTAGTTTTAATTTGTAAGAACCCATCTGCTATCATTAGTATCACCACAGTGTTAGAAGCAAACTTTCCCTTATTCGAAACTGAAGTGGCATGAAGCAGAAAACAAATAATCACATACATGTCACTAGAGGCCAACATTATGCTTGCCGGAATATATCACAGTTGCAGGTATGTTAAATCGGTTCATTTTGTTTCTACATAAAACTAGCGTTAGGCAGAAGCCTGCTGATCCTGTCATATTTGAAACGCTATTAGAATGCAAGAGAGTCACTGTACTTCACTGTGATCATCGTAGACAATCAGACCCAATCCTGGAGAGCTCACGCGAATGATCATGATTGCCTAGCGGGTATGAACGAAGTGATAACCATTTCCCAGTTCTTCTAGTTACACAAGAGACAACATACACCAGTACTTCAAGTCACACAAGAGACAACATACACCAGTACTTCAAGTCACACAAGAGACAACATACACCAGTACTTCAAGTCACACAAGAGACAACATACACCAGTACTTCAAGTCACACAAGAGACAACATACACCAGTACTTCAAGTCACACAAGAGACAACATACACCAGTACTTCAAGTCACACAAGAGACAACATACACCAGTACTTCAAGTCACACAAGAAGTAAAATACACCAGTACTTCAAGTCACACAAGAGACAACATACACCAGTACTTCAAGTCACACAAGAGACAACATACACCAGTACTTCAAGTCACACAAGAAGTAAAATACACCAGTACTTCAAGTCACACAAGAGACAACATACACCAGTACTTCAAGTCTCAGAAGAAGTAAAATACACCAGTACTTCAAGTCACACAAGAGACAACATACACCAGTACTTCAAGTCACACAAGAGACAACATACACCAGTACTTCAAGTCACACAAGAGACAACATACACCAGTACTTCAAGTCACACAAGAGACAACATACACCAGTACTTCAAGTCACACAAGAGACAACATACATCAGTACTTCAAGTCTCACAAGAGACAACATACACCAGTACTTCAAGTCACACAAGAAGTAAAATACACCAGTACTTCAAGTCACACAAGAAGTAAAATACACCAGTACTTCAAGTCACACAAGAGACAACATACACCAGTACTTCAAGTCACACAAGAACTAAAATACACCAGTACTTCAAGTCACACAAGAGACAACATACACCAGTACTTCAAGTCACACAAGAGACAACATACACCAGTACTTCAAGTCACACAAGAGACAACATACACCAGTACTTCAAGTCACACAAGAGACAACATACACCAGTACTTCAAGTCACACAAGAGACAACATACATCAGTACTTCAAGTCTCACAAGAGACAACATACACCAGTACTTCAAGTCACACAAGAAGTAAAATACACCAGTACTTCAAGTCACACAAGAAGTAAAATACACCAGTACTTCAAGTCACACAAGAGACAACATACACCAGTACTTCAAGTCACACAAGAAGTAAAATACACCAGTACTTCAAGTCACACAAGAGACAACATACACCAGTACTTCAAGTCACACAAGAAGTAAAATACACCAGTACTTCAAGTCACACAAGAGACAACATACACCAGTACTTCAAGTCACAGAAGAGACAACATACACCAGTACTTTCAAGTCACACAAGAAGTAAAATACACCAGTACTTCATAGTCACACAAAAGTAAAATACACCAGTACTTCAAGTCACACAAGAGACAACATACACCAGTTACTTCAAGTCACACAAGAGACAACATACACCAGTACTTCAAGTCACACACGAGACAACATACACAGTACTTCAAGTCACACAAGAGACAACATACACCAGTACTTCAAGTCCACAAGGGGACAACATACACCCAGTACTTCAAGTCACACAAGAAGTAAATACCCCAGTACTTCAAGTCACACAAGAGACAACATACACCAGTACTTCAAGTCACATAAGAAGTAAAATACACCAGTACTTCACGTCACACAAGAGACAACATACACCAGTAATTCAAGTCACACAAGAGACAACATACACCAGTACTTCAAGTCACACAAGAGACAACATTACACCAGTACTTCAAGTCACACAAGAGACAACATACACCAGTACTTCAAGTCACACAAGAGACAACATACACCAGTACTTCAAGTCACACAAGAGACAACATACACCAGTACTTCAAGTCACACAAGAAGTAAAATACACCAGTACTTCAAGTCACACAAGAGACAACATACACCAGTACTTCAAGTCTCACAAGAGACAACATACACCAGTACTTAAGTCACACAAGAAGTAAAATACATCAGTACTTCAAGTCACACAAGAAGTAAAATACACCAGTACTTCAAGTCACACAAGAGACAACATACACCAGTACTTCAAGTCACACAAGAAGTAAAATACACCAGTACTTCAAGTCACACAAGAGACAACATACACCAGTACTTCAAGTCTCAGAAGAAGTAAAATACACCAGTACTTCAAGTCACACAAGAGACAACATACACCAGTACTTCAAGTCACACAAGAAGTAAAATACACCAGTACTTCAAGTCACACAAGAGACAACATACACCAGTACTTCAAGTCTCAGAAGAAGTAAAATACACCAGTACTTCAAGTCACACAAGAGACAACATACACCAGTACTTCAAGTCACACAAGAGACAACATACACCAGTACTTCAAGTCACACAAGAGACAACATACATCAGTACTTCAAGTCTCACAAGAGACAACATACACCAGTACTTCAAGTCACACAAGAAGTAAAATACACCAGTACTTCAAGTCACACAAGAAGTAAAATACACCAGTACTTTCAAGTCACACAAGAACCAACATACACCAGTACTTCAAGTCACACAAGAAGTAAAATACACCAGTACTTCAAGTCACACAAGAGACAACATACACCAGTACTTCAAGTCACACAAGAAGTAAAATACACCAGTACTTCAAGTCACACAAGAGACAACATACACCAGTACTTCAAGTCACAGAAGAGACAACATACACCAGTACTTCAAGTCACACAAGAAGTAAAATACACCAGTACTTCAAGTCACACAAAAAGTAAAATACACCAGTACTTCAAGTCACACAAGAGACAACATACACCAGTACTTCAAGTCACACAAGAGACAACATACACCAGTACTTAAGTCACACAAGAAGTAAAATACACCAGTACTTCAAGTCACACAAGAAGTAAAATACACCAGTACTTCAAGTCACACAAGAGACAACATACACCAGTACTTCAAGTCACACAAGAAGTAAAATACACCAGTACTTCAAGTCACACAAGAGACAACATACACCAGTACTTCAAGTCACACAAGAAGTAAAATACACCAGTACTTCAAGTCACACAAGAGACAACATACACCAGTACTTCAAGTCACAGAAGAGACAACATACACCAGTACTTCAAGTCACACAAGAAGTAAAATACACCAGTACTTCAAGTCACACAAAAAGTAAAATACACCAGTACTTCAAGTCACACAAGAGACAACATACACCAGTACTTCAAGTCACACAAGAGACAACATACACCAGTACTTAAGTCACACAAGAAGTAAAATACACCAGTACTTCAAGTCACACAAGAAGTAAAATACGCCAGTACTTCAAGTCACACAAGAGACAACATACACCAGTACTTCAAGTCACACAAGAGACAACATACACCAGTACTTCAAGTCACACAAGAGACAACATACACCAGTACTTCAAGTCTCACAAGAGACAACATACACCAGTACTTCAAGTCCCACAAGAGACAAAATACACCAGTACTTCAAGTCACACAAGAGACAACATACACCAGTACTTCAAGTCACACAGGAGACAACATACACCAGTACTTAAGTCACACAAGAGACAAAATACACCAGTACTTCAAATCCCACTAGAGACAACATACACCAGTACTTCAAGTCACACAAGAGCCAACATACACCAGTACTTCAAGTCACACAAGAAGTAAAATACACCAGTACTTCAAGTCACACAAGAAGTAAAATACACCAGTACTTTAAGTCACACAAGAGACAACATACACCAGTACTTAAGTCACACAAGAAGAAAAATACACCAGTACTTCAAGTCACACAAGAGACAACATACACCAGTACTTAAGTCACACAAGAAGTAAAATACACCAGTACTTCAAGTCACACAAGAGACAACATACACCAGTACTTCAAGTCACACAAGAAGTAAAATACACCAGTACTTCAAGTCACACAAGAGACAACATACACCAGAACTTAAGTCACACAAGAAGTAAAATACACCAGTACTTCAAGTCACACAAGAAGTAAAATACACCAGTACTTTAAGTCACACAAGAGACAACATACACCAGTACTTCAAGTCACACAAGAAGTAAAATACACCAGTACTTCAAGTCACACAAGAGACAACATACACCAGTACTTCAAGTCACACAAGAGACAACATACACCAGTACTTCAAGTCACACAAGAAGTAAAATACACCAGTACTTCAAGTCACACAAGAAGTAAAATACACCAGTACTTCAAGTCACACAAGAAGTAAAATACACCAGTACTTCAAGTCACACAAGAGACAACATACACCAGTACTTCAAGTCACACACGAGACAAAAACTCCAGTTCTTAAAGTCACACAAGACACACATACACAAATTGTTCAAGTCACACAAGAGGTAAGTACACAAGTTATTCAAGTCACACAAAACGCAAATACTCCAGTTCATCAAGTCACACAAGAGAGACAAATACTCCAGTTCATCAAGTCACACAAGAGAGACAAATACTCCAGTTCTTCAAGTCACACAAGAGACAAATACCCCAGTTCTTCAACACACACACGCACGCACGCACGCACGCACGCACACACACACACAGTAAATGACAGTATTTAGGTTGAATTATTAAGAGCGCATCTGCTATCAACAGTATCAGCACAATGATAGAAATAGCCTCTGCCTTTCTCCAAACTAAAATGTCATGAAGCAGAAACATTACTAATTACATATGGGCAACTCTTAGCCCACAAGTGTGAAGGCCAAAATGCGTCATAGTTGAAAGTATGTTACTATCGGTTCATTTTGTTTCTACATAAAGAACTCACGTCAAGAGCTATCTCAAAAGACGATCATCATGACTTTCCAAGCGAATCCCAGGTATCCCACTGTTGTGTTCATCATTGACGCTTTGTCTTCCTTTATGAAATCTTTCTACAAATTCATACTCTCTCACCTGACTTAAACTGTCTCTATACTGACCCTTATTCTTCTGTAGATGTCACAAAGTTTCATAATCCTTGGAAGAAAAAAAAACAACACACACACGCTTCAACACACACGTACACACACCCACCCACCCATACACACACACACATGCATACATAAACAGAGAGAGAGAGAGAGAGAGAGAGAGAGAGAGAGAGAGAGAGAGAGAGAGAGAGAGAGAGAGAGAGAGAGAGAGAGAAACTACGAATATTGGCGAGCTGTTATTCCACGGTGCAAGTCGATAGTGAAGCAACCATTTTGTAATTGCTATTGCGCATGGACAATGTGTTCGATGATCACGATCCTTTCGTGGGGATTGCTAAAGAGCTAGTTTATGTCCTGAAATAAGATTATCCGTTGTTCATAGTCTTTCATGTAATTTATAATAACATTGCTCTAACTTAAGTACTTTCCCTCGTAGATCTAGTGGCAGAAGACATATTCTGTATGTGTGTCTAATTGGCTGTGCATTGAAGTACACTTATTCTTACATCGGGATGTTGTCATTTGGAGGAGACAGGTTCAAATCCTGGTATGGTCACTATAGCTTTCAATGTTTGTTGTTTGGTGTATTCTCTAATCTCTCTTTCATCTACTTCTTTAAGTGCCGATAAATATTTTTGTACTTATTTTAGCGCTATTCTAATGAACTCAACGGTTGCCGAACCACCGATAAATCTGTGTGTTAATGATAATACAGGAGAGCCAACCAATCATTATATTATTTAAATGTTCGTTAATATACCAGGCACAATATTAAGTACCCATGTGTTTGTGTGTTTCCTATTTGACCCGTGGTTAATATATATATTTATAAAACATGATGGTGTTATTTCAATGGTCCGATATTTCATAGTTGTGGGTTCAGGTGAATAATAAATCTGCCTAATGCATCCTACAAGCAACAAATGGATCGCGTAAACTGTTTCG
The DNA here is from genome assembly GCA_014155875.1 of Cepaea nemoralis. Lineage (NCBI taxonomy): Eukaryota > Metazoa > Mollusca > Gastropoda > Stylommatophora > Helicidae > Cepaea > Cepaea nemoralis. The sequence continues at coordinate 124,755 of JACEFZ010025523.1, forward strand.
AGAAATTGCACGTAGACAGATTAATAGGGAGAATTAGAAAGAAAAATACACTGGAAATCTTAGCGACTGCTAGTAAGACTAATGAGAAGAGAGCAAGAGGAAGGCACAATGATAAATATATGGATGGCTTGGCCACATGGAATAGTAGCGAAAAGAACACACACCTGATCCTAGACTGGTGACCGTGTGAGGTTAACCATACGCCAAAGTTTATCAGCACGGCACATCATGATGACGAATGGGTGCCAATCAATACCATTGTATTTATGTTACATGTTACTACCCTGATATGCCGACGTTAATTAATATATTACAAATATTCTCTCTTATTCAATTGCTTTTTGCAACATTGTTCTCGTTAATACCACCCTGTGATATTGGTTTAATTCTCTTAATAACCCGCATTTATGCTTTGGGTCAGAACCGTCGTATCCGAGGCTTGTTGAATTCATTCATGCGCTTTCTCATCTTAATATGGGTACCTATCATTCAAATAATGTGTATCCTCATATTTTAAATCCGCTTGTGTTTTAGGCTCATTGACTGGATCATGCGCGTGAGTTTTAATTATCCGATAGATAGATGTAAAAAGATATGGAAATACGGTATATGGCCAAAAGATTGGAAGAGAACTATCTTCCTTCCAATACCAAAAAAAGGGCAACCTGAAATTATGCACCAACTATAGAACTGTTGCGTCCGCCATGCAAGTAAAATTCTACTAAAATCATAATGGGAAGACTTCGTAAGAAAATGGAAGAAGAGCTTAACGTGGTTCAAGCTGGATTTAGACAAGGAAGAGGAACAAGAGATCACATACTCAACATGCGTTTAATAATAGAGAAGTGCAGAAAATTTAATGTAACCTATTCTCATGTTCTGTGGATTATTCAAAGGCATTTGACTGTGTTCAACATCAGAAACTTTGGAAATCATGAGGAATATGGGCTTTCCATCACATGTAGTACAGCTCATAAAAATGCTCTATCTAGACCAACAAGCAGCGGCTAGAATAGATGCGAGACATCAGATTGGTTTGATATCAAGCAAGGAGTCCGTCAGGGCTGTGTGCTGTCACCCTATTTGTTTAACCTGTACGCCGAAAATATAATGAGAAATGTCAGAGATGATATAAACAGGGAGCCATATGATGCCCTAAATATCGTTGGTCATGAAGTACCAGAGATTCCATATGCTGATGAGACAGTACACATCACAGAATGGTATAGAAAACTTAATAACCTTCAACCGAAAGAAATAGTGAAAATCACAACTTATATCTTAACATAGCAAAAACAAATACAACGCATACAAATAAAACTACTGTGAGAAATGAGAAAGAAATATATGTTAATGAGGAAATATTGGAGGAGGTGAAAAATTTTGGTGACACAATGAAAGAAATTAAACGACGACTATCAATTACTCTTCAGAGACTAAAACAACTGAAAAAATTATGGAGTGGGACAGATAGAACTACAAAAATTAGATTTTTAAGAGCATGCGTCTTTCCCATTGCAACATAAGCATGTGAGACCTGGACACTTACTAAACAAGCTGAACAGCGCATAAATGCCTTTGAATACAAATGTTATAGACGGATTCTAAGAATATCTTGGGTAAAGAAAAGAACAAATGCATCCGTACTCCAAGAGCTGTATATTGAGGAGGGTTGGCTATTTAAGACGATAAAACAAAGAAAATTGAAATATTTTGGTCACTTGAAAAGTCATGCAAGTTTGGAGAGAATAATAATGGAGGGGAAGAAAGGAAGAGGAAGGCCAGAAAGAAGATGTGTGCAGTATGTGGCGGATGATCTCCAGATGGGTGTATCGGACGAGGGAAATCTTGCTTGTGATCGAGAAGATTTCCGGAAGGTTGGTATGGGAGCGAGGTTCTGCAAGGGACATGCTACTGAATGAATGAATGATGGATAGAACACGCTAGCGATACTGGGAAATCAACAATGAATTCCACGTGTGCAGTTAGCATGAATTTTCATGGTAACACCTGGCCGTGCATTGTTGCATAAACCGCAGACATCGTGTTGGTTTGTCGATTGTTGGCTGGTAGGTTGGTATTTTATACCAACTAGACCAGCAGCTTATCCATCCTTCAAGAGTTTGACAGCTGTTGTGTCCACTTGTGATATCCAGCTCTATTTTTCCAGTCTGGGTAGTTTTAGCGTATGCTATGGCCGGTCTATTTAGAAGATCCTCAAAGTATGCAGCCTAACTGTTCATGTGATCCTTAATGTTGGTGAGAACTTTCCCATTCGCGGCGACTGCACTAGCCAGGCGGCCTTAATTCCTCAAGCTCAAAGACCCCTCTGCTATTCACCGCAAGGTACTATGTTGGCAGTAAATGACAGTAAATGACTTTCCCATTACAATTTTTGAGTGGTCCACGTTTCTGGTTATATTTTCTTGCTACATTCCTTGTGGTACTGTAAAGTTTTCATTCGCTGCTGTCACTTTTGTCTCTGTTGCATAGGCATCCAAATATCGTCTTTCATTCGCTCGTATCCGCATGCTAACGTCTTTATTAGTATCTGTGTATTTTACATGGTCTCTGAGTTTGCTTGCTTGCGTTCGCTGGCTGTGAATTCCAGCGCGAAGTCCTGTATGTCGGATGAAGACATCCTGTCGTCCAACATCAGTGTGATGTCATACAGGACCTGAGGTTTGCATGTGTATCTACTATCAGTTGTCCCAAGTCTGGCTTATTGGTTGTTCCTCGCCGTGCAGGCAGATACTTTCCGACTTCGGAAGAATCAGCGACCCTACTAAGTTAGCCAGGACCCAAAAGGGACCTGTTGCCATGACGCACGACTATGACGTGTTAGTAGGTCTTGACCAGTATAGAACCTGGCCCTGGTGCCTTGGAAACACCTCTGCACCCCGTCTCTGAGTTTAATAGCTCAGGTTTTGCTTTCATTTAAACTACCTTTTTAATGTTTCCCTTTCGCTATAAATAGGCGTTCTGGCGTTGTCTATTCTATTTTGTTTTCGTTCCCTTTTTCTAAGAGCGTCTGTATTCGATTCGTTCCTAATGCTTTTTTCAACTATAAAAAGTCATTCGGACTCACCTCGTTTATAAACTATATCATTGCATCATGTCCTGGTACGGTTTACAGAAGGTGCCCATAAATTGTACTTATACTTCTGATATTGCCTACATTGAATATGTTAATGCTTACAAGTATTAAAATAAGAAAGCAACTTAGCCACCCATTTTAAACAAAGATGTATCTGATAAGTTTCAACTTAATCTTTCTTGTCAGCAGATGTTGATCTCAGTATACATCTGAACTTCTGAAATCTGTTACTTCATGTAGAAATGATCTGAAGTGTTATAATACATATCAAGGAATTAAAATCGCCTGGGCCAGATGGAATCACACAGTAGAGGAATACAGAGTCTTTAGACAAAATGGTTTAGAAATAATATTTAAAGTGGTGAATGATATTCAGAACAGTCTTTACATAACAAGTGATATACTGACATCTGTATTTATATATTTACCACAGAGACCCGGAGCAACTGAATGCAATGATTTTCGAGCAATCAACCCCACACAATCATGTCACCAAACTCGTATTAAAAAATCTAATGAGAAGAACGAGATGGAACATGAAGACGAAAATTAGTGAAGAACAGTATGAATTTATGACAATAGAGGAACAAATAATGCAATACAAGCATTCCGAAAACTAATAAAAAGAGCAACGGCGACATAGAAAACCTATATTTGCGACTAATAAAGAGATCAACTGAGGCACAGATAACTTATATGTGCGACTAATAAAAAGATCTACTGAGACACAGACAACCTATCATCATCATCAAGTGCCCTGCCAGATGGCGTAGGCGTTCATGGCTCTCCATAGATCTCGGTCTGTAGTGTTCTGAATCAACTCTGCTGATGATATTCCTCCATACCACCGTCTCAATCCATCCAGCATCATATTCTCTTGGTCCGCCTCTGCCTCTCTTCCCCTCGATCTTTCCAGTTGTCACGATGTTCTCCAGTGTCTCTCTTCTCATCACATGACCAAAGAAAGCTGTTTGTCTCTTTCTTATTGTTGTATATAGTGTTCTAGTTTCATTAGCCTATTTCAGGCAATCGTTGTTAGTTACTCTGGCAGTCCAAGGAATTCGCAACATTCATCTCAAAAACCATATTTCTTTAGCTTCTAAGTTCTTCCTAATGTGTTCATTTACATTCCAAGATTCACTGCCATACAAGCAAAACTGGTTCTATATAGCATTTCAGCACTCTATTTCTTACATTCAGTGATAGTGACTTATTGCATAAGATACTTTCATTTTCTAAAATGCGGCTTTTGCCTGCCCTATTCTGCTCTTAATCTCTGTTGTACATCTTCCATCTGATGTTATAAATGCCCCTAGGTATTTAAAATTATCCACTTGGTTAAGAATTTTCCCTTCTATTTCTATGTCACATTTTGGTGTCACCATTTTCTTTGATATCACCATTGTTACTGTTTTCTTGATATTCAAGGAGAGTCCTTTCTTTGCACTCTCTGTTACTACAATGTCCAACAATTGTTGTAGATCTGTTGCATTATACTCCACCAATACTGTGTTACAGTGTTTTTGCATAGCCAATTATATATATATATATATATATATATATATATATATATATATATATATATATATATATATATATATATATATATATATATATATATATATACCAGAATTACAAGACCACATAGAATAGTCTAAACGAAATGTGTACGGAACATTACATGATATTTAGCACAAGCAAAACAGGTAATGACTATAAATAAAGAAGAACAAACAACAACAATTCACCTAAACGAACATCCCTTGAAACAAGTAAAGAGTTTCAAGTACCTAGGAAGTATAATATCATCAAATGGCAGATCAGAAGGCGAGATCGAAAATAGGTGCAATAAGGCAAATCAACTGATTGGACAAATGGCACCAATACTAAAGAACAAACATGTATCAATAACTACTAAGAAAGCACTTTACAACACAATCTTCCTGCCAACTCTATGCTACCAATGCCAAACCTGGACAATGACAAAAAAAGAGAAAAAGAAAAATCACAACAACAGAAATGAGGTTCCTGAGAAGAATACTCAACGTATCAAGAAGAGATAAGATCAGAAATGAAGAAATCAGGACTAAAGTGGGGGTTAAAGCAGCACTAGATTTTATCAGAAAGCAGCAAGTCAAATGGTTTGGCCTTGCAAGTAGGTTACAAGTCAACAGCATACCACAACAAGCAATGATGTACAGACCAGAGGGAAGCAGAGGAAGAGGCCGACCACGTAAACGTTGGACGGAGGGAATAGCAGAGTCCATGGGAATATCGATATATGAAGCCCATAATCGGGCACTCTCACGAAGTTTATACTTCACCTCGACACCGCAAGGTATAAGAGGAACTTGATGAGATGAGATGAGATATAAATTGCATTGTTCGTACCCTTTCCGTCCATAAAACCATACTGTTCATCACTAATTTCGATTTTTATCTTCTTTCTTGTTCTTCTAATTAAAATTCTGAGTAGAAGCTTAGTGACATGGTGACATTTCTCGTCCGACATGTGAGAAGCTCATGGGCATTTACAGCTCGGGCCGGAGGGAGAATTGTGAAGGAGGACTCTGGTGCTTTCACTGAAACCACAAGTAGCCTGACCATGGAAGTCATGGCAGTAAGTAAAGCAATAACATGGCTCGAGACACAGACATTCACTAGGGCTTGTTTCCTTAGCGACTCAATGAACATGATCAAGAGGATAGAGGAGGGGTCGATTCGAAGAGAATGGTTGCTGCCTCTGAAGCGGTCTCGGCTGGCAAAGATTAGTTTCATCTTCGTGCCAGGGCATGCGGGAGTACAAGGAAATGAGCGGGCTGACAAGCTCGCAGGTGAGGCTACTGTTGAGGGCGGACGCGCCATGGACCAGGCTGACATTCTGAATGCTCTACGAGAAAGTGAGACTTTTGCAAGAACCAAGTGATGACTGTGAATCTACAACAATGGCCAGACTGCGAGAGCAGCAAATTAAAAGAGGGGTGGCCAAACAAGAACACTACGCAGGAAGCCAAAGAAGATTGATAAACCAACACAGAACTGGCGTCGTTAGCCGCTACACGCTGCGGGATTTGCTGAGGAGGGGATCCGAGCACTTATGGACTGAATGGTCCGATGTGCAACGAGAATGATCTGTCGACTAACTAACTAACTAACTGACATGGTTTGTGTGGTTAATTGTACGAAAATCTTCGCATTCTATTGCTCCTGGTCTTTTTGGTATAGCTATAAATACAGATTTCAGCATATCGCTCGGCAAATATCCATTTCTGTAAATATCATTCAAAATTTCGGTTAATTATCTACTCAAAATTCTCCCAATACTTCTAATTCTTCTATTGTGATTTCACCTGGCCCAGTTGTTTTTCCTTTCTTCATATGTTTCATAGCGTTAGCGACTTCCTTTTTTAGAATAGGCGGGCCTCATAAGTTACTTTCTTGTGTTAATTCTTCCCTTTCTCCATTATATAATTCTCTTATATACTCATTCCACCTCTTCATTACAACACTTTCCTCCAATAATATATTTCTGTTTTTGATTTCTAATACCCTGTATTTATTCTTATTGTTCATCCCGTGAGCTCACTGATATGTCTGTGCATATTTTTTGTATCTTTAATGGAATTTAATTCAATTTCTTTGCATTGCTCGTTTAACCAACTTTCTTTTGCTTCACACATTTATCTTTTATTTCTTTATTATCTTAGCATATTCTTGTTTGCCATTTTATTCTTTTTACTTTTGTCCATCAGCATTAAGATTTCTTCATTCATCCATTTTTTTGTTAATACACCATGTCAGCTATCACATTAACAACTTTTAAGCCATAACTGTGACACACCTCTATTTCCCATTTTCCGACATCCATTTTTATTTGATCCAAACCTATTTTTTGTTTAGCACTGAACATGTTCGATTTTGATCTGCTTTTTAAGGACAGCGTCATTGGCTATTTTATTTGTTTTGTTCTTTTTTTCTGTTCCTCCGTGAAATTGTTTGCAGTTGCCTCTGAAACCATATTTCTCCTGTCGTCACATATTTCTCGACAAATCTGCTTATTGTTTACGTTTCACGTGCACAGAAAAGTATAGACTATCAGTATCACTTATACACTCTTTTTCTTGTGACAACCCACACACTATAACTGGTGGTCCAACGATAATCGAAGGTGTTAGGGAGTGACTACTTGAAGAAGTAACTACTTTAAGAAGTAACTACTTTAGGTATTTGTTGCAACAAGAAATACGTCCATCCTATTGTACCAAGAGATACATCAAGACGTTTTCTTGATTGTTATTAGTCCTGAAGCAATTTTCTTCCATGCGTCAGTGATGTGATAGCGCTATCACACTTTATAGGCCTGAGAGCAAGAAATGATGGGTGACCAATTCATTCCTCACTATGACCAGTGACGAGCTCAGGTGTCGAATTAGCGTCCCACCGTGCTCATGACATTACCAGTTCGTCATAAACTGTTCTTTACACAAATTAATTATTCTAAGCCAGACATCTCACACGATAGGGTCTGTACCAATCACTTAAATATTTCATTAAGATATATATTTGAGCTTGACTCTAGAGTCTGGCTGTGTGAAGACACATGAAGGGTGTAGCATAGATGGAAGCGCAAGCGCAATTGAAATACCACTACTTTTATCGTTTCTTTACTTATAAATTCAAACGGAGATTTGTTCGCAACAGACGAGAAATATCTCAGGTGGGACGACTCTCGCTGGTCACGTGATCCGCACAGTGTCTGACGGTAATACTGTACACGCTTTTATAGGTCTAGACACTTACGATGACAGATGTACACGCTCATACTGGTCCAGACACTTGGTATAAGGTATTGAGCTGAGGGATATAGCTGAACGTCTCTAGGTCAAATCCCCCCCCCCCCCTCCCGGATGTGAGGGCCTGGCCGCTACGCACCTCCTACACTTGGAGGTTTGATGCTGAGCCGCAAGCATCTGCAGCCTACCTTTTTCCAGACGTACTGGTTATCCTTTCCTCTGGAGAAAACAAGGCAAGGCCGAGAGAAGGATCATGCTGCATGGGCAACACATGTTCTCTGATTTCATGCCCAGGCATTATGCTTTGGAATTCTAGCTCTGTTCTGTTGTGAACATGTTTCAATATCAAATGGGACATTCATGTTATGGTCTATAATGAAAGGGGGGAGGAGAAGGATGATGAGGAAGAGGAGAAGGAGAAGCAGTTGCAGGAGGAGAATTATAATAATAAGAAGAACAGAAGTGGCGGAGGAGGAGGAACGAGAAAAGGAAAAAGATGAGGAGGAGGAGGAAATACCAGAGAGAGAGAGAGAGAGAGAGAGAGAGAGAGAGAGAGAGAGAGAGAGAGAGAGAGAGAACATTGTCTGAAGGTGAACTAAGAAAGTCCTGTAAAAATGCGTTTTGGTTGAAATTTTTCTAACTTCTGTATTTTACACTTATGTGTTTATGTTTAGGAGTTTTAATTCCTTTTTTAGACTACGTGCAGCAAATTTGGTAGTGATCGCTCATTGCACAATTGGGCACGGTGCATTCTATGATGTTGTCTGAGGAAGTTACATAAATGTGATCTATAAGTTTTGAAGTTGAGTTTGTTACTCTAGTATCTTGTTTTACTATTTGTTGGAAGTTGTATGATGCAATTATATTTCCCCATATTATGTTGGATTTCTTGGTGTCAATGTTAAAGTCTCCGAGTAGTATAATTTCCTTCCCAGAAGCGAAAATCACATCCATCATGGTAGTGAAGTTTTCGTACCAGTCGTGACCAACGCTGGAATTTCAATACAAGTAGCCAATTGTCAGAAGTGTGCGGTTTTGAAGTTTTAGTTCTACCCAAATACATTCTATTTCTCAAGTTTCAAAGTCTAGCCTACGGTGAACATTTAGTAAATTAGAAGCATAGGCTGCCTATGCCTGTCACTTGTTTACTACAGGGATCTTTTAAAAACACTTTATACCCTTTGATAGAGATGTCCTCATCTGAAATATTTTCGTTTAATCTACTTTCACTAAGGCCGAATAAATGAAAATTTTGATTAAGAATAAAAGATAACTCTGGCAGTGTATTAATTAGGTGGCATATGTTTAAGTGTCCAATACGTATTCCTGACTTATTGAGCCACAACAGGCAGTGCAAGAGAGCGAGATAAACAAACAGTGCAAGAGGACGAGATAAACAGACAATGCAAGTGAGTGAGATGGACAGACATCGCAAGAGAGCAAGATAAACAGACAGTGCAAGAGAGCAAGATAAATAGACAGTGCAAGAGAGCGAGATAACACTTCCACCACAGCTGGACATGGCACAAGATAGGAAGCAAGTCCCCTGACCTTGCACATTCGAGGAGGGAGAGGAGTGGCAGAGGAAGAGAAGAGGGATGTTAAAAAAAAACAAAAAAACACCGCCAACAGGTAGATAAAGCCTGTGACCTGGGAGGAGGACTGCCTCAACTGTCTCTCACCTCTCTAGAGCAGTGGTTCCCAACTGGTGGGGAAGATTTTGGGGTTTCCTTAAAGGGGGGGGGGGGGGGGCAATTAAGATTATTTCAAGATCGGGATAATACAAGAACCGATTACTTGATATTGTTTTTCCCTCCATAATATTTAGTTCTGTACTTCTCGCCCTTCTGATATTCGTTTTATAACGTAAGTAGAACCGCAAATCACGTTTTATTGAGACGTTTAGACTTGTTCTAGTGTGTGTTATTAAATTTAGCTTCTATTTCTACGCATACTGTGTATGGTCGGGGGAATGGGGAATTTAAAGGGAGGAAATACGAGGGGGGGGGGAGTGACATTCTGAACATATGATGAAGGGGTGCATGGGCCAAAAAAGGTTGAGAACCACTGGTCAAGAGAAAGTAAGCCTGACACAAGCGCATGCCGAAGTCACACGCACACCGTCCCTTGACGGGCATTGCTCGGTGCGATTACTTCGCCCAAGAAGGGGAGGCTTGGGAATTTTGTACAATGTCCTCGTAGTTACCTTTCCTGGTGTTGAGTTGCATTCGCGTAGTTAAGTTTCCCTAATTGTTTTCACTGATAAAGACAGGTGGGAACGTTCAACTCTGTATGCATATTTCACGTGTCAAGCTGGCATTATGATTCAGTTTTGGTTTCCTTCTTAGAATGGCATCAGTCATCTCATGCCGTTTGAACACCACACGCAGGGTCGCAGATGGAGGCGTGAATGCATTTGAAAACAATCTACTTCACTAAACATCTGACGGGATCTGTGTAGCAGACAACTGACGGGAGATCTGTGTGGCAGACAACTGACGCGGGAATTGTGGGGTAGACAACTGACGCGATCTTTGTATCAGACAACTGGCTTCATAGGTGTGTCAGACAACTGACGGGGGATCTGTGGAGCAGATAACCGAATCGATCGGTGGGGCAGACAACTGACTGGATCTGTGGGACAGGCAATTGACGGGGGAATATGTGTGGCAGACTAGGCGGGGGATCTGTGTGGCTGACAACTGACTGGATCTGTGTGACAGACAACTGACAGGATCTGTGTGGTAGACAACTTACGGAATCTGTGTGACAGACATCTGGCGCCTACACATGTTCCCTGCACCATAGACCATCTCTGCGGATCCACCAGCAGTCGTCTCCCCCAATGTCTAGACAGACAGTTATGTTTAATATAAACAACAAGTTAGAGAATCTATAGTGATGACAAGGTATATAATCGTCTGTGACGACAAGCGAAAGAGAGCTTCCTATGTGACGATAATATAGATAATCATATGTGACGACAATAGAGAGAATCCTCTGTGACGACAAGACAGAGTCGTCTGTGACGACATTATACAGGACACTGTGCGCCAATATTTTCCAAGAAAATCCTTGTGATAATATAGAACAATCAAGTGTGACGACAAGACAGAGAATCATTGTGACAACAATATGAAGAATGCTGTGTGATGACAATACAGAGAAATCTGGGTAACGACAAGACAGAGAATCTCGTGTGACATGACTGCGAAGCCTTTGAGACAAGACAGAGAATCCCACGTGACAACAAGACAGAAAATCCCGTGTGGTGACAATACAGATAATCCTGTGTGACAAGACATAGAATACTGTGTGGTGATAAGACAGAGCATTCTGTGTCATGACAAGACAGAGAATCCTTGTGATGACAAGACAGACAATCCCATGTGACGACAAGACAGGGAATACTGTGTGACGACAAGATAGAGAATACTGTGTGGCAAGACAGAGAATCCTTGTGATGACAAGACAGACAATCCCATGTGACGACAAGACAGAGAATCCTTGTGATGACAAGACAGAGAATCCCATGTGATGACAAGACAGAGAATCCTTGTGATGACAAGACAGAGAATCCCTTGTGATGACAAGACAGAGAATCCTTGTGATGACAAGACAGAGAATCCTTGTGATGACAAGACAGACAATCCCATGTGACGACAAGACAGAAAATCCTTGTGATGACAAGACAGGGAATCCTTGTGATGACAAGACAGACAATCCCATGTGATGACAAGACAGAATATCCTTCTAATGACAAAACAGAGAATCCCATGTGACGACAAGACAGAGAATCCTTGTGATGACAAGACAGAGAATCTTTGTGATGACAAGACAGACAATCGCATGTGGACGACAAGACAGAGAATCATTGTGATGACAAGACAGAGAATCCTTGTGATGACAAGACAGACAATCCCATGTGACGACAAGACAGAGAATCATTGTGACGACAAGACAGAGAATCCTTGTGATGACAAGACAGACAATCCCATGTAAGGACAAGACATAGAATCCTTGTGATGACAAGACAGAGAATCCCATGTGACGACAAGACAGAGAAATCTTGTGATGACAAGACAGACAATCCCATGTGACGACAAGACAGAGAATTATGTGTGATGACAAGACAGACAATCCTTGTGATGACAAGACAGAGAATCCCATGTGACGACAAGACAGAGAATCCTTGTGATGACAAGATAGACAATCCCATGTGACGACAAGACAGAGAATCATTGTGACGACAAGACAGAGAATCCTTGTGATGACAAGACAGAGAATCCCATGTGACGACAAGACAGAGAACCCTTGTGATGACAAGACAGACAATCCCATGTGACGACAAGACAGAGAAATCTTGTGATGACAAGACAGACAATCCCATGTGACGACAAGACATAGAATCCTTGTGATGACAAGACAGAGAATCCCATGTGACGACAAGACAGAGAATCCTTGTGATGACAAGAAAGAGAATCCCATGTGACGACAAGACAGAGAATCATGTGTGATGACAAGACAGAAAATCCAGTATGACAAGACAGAGAATCATGTGTGATGAGACAGAAAATCCCGTGTGACGAGAAGAGAATCCCATGTGACGAGAAGATAATTCCGTGCAATGAGACAGAGAATCCTATGTCTATGTGACAATACAGAGAATTCCGTGTGACAAGACATAGAATCCTGCGTTACGAGAAAGAGAATTGCATGTGATAAAACATATAATTACACGTGACAAGACTGGGGATCTCGTGTGACAAGACAGAGAAAACACTTGTGACAAGACAGATAATCCAGTGTGACAAGACAAAGAATCCCATGCGGCAAGACAGAGAATCCCGTGTGACAAAACAGAGAACCCCAAGTGAAAAAACATAGAATCCCACATGACGAGACAGAATCTCGTTTGACAAGACAGAGAATTCTGTGTGACAAGACAGAGAATCTAATGTGACAAGACAGAGAATCGTGTGTGACAAGACAGAGAATCCCGTGTGACAAGACAGAGAATCCCGTCTAGACAGCACGCCCGTTTCCGCTCCGAAAGGGGAGAACACTCTTTGATAGCTACAGAACACTGGGTGATGAAGGGCTAAAGAGATCATTCTTCTACTGCCTCCACCAGATACTGTGGAAGAGAAGAGAAGTGAGAGAAAGAGACAGAGAGTGATTGAATGAGAGAGAAGAGAAGGGGGAGTGGGGGGGAAAGAAAACGAAAGATGAAAAACAGAAATAAAGAGGGAGAGAAAGTGTGATATAAAGCAAGAGCGGGAAGGTAAGAGATAGTGAGAAAGGAAGGAAAAGATAAAGGAAGAGAGAGAGAGAGAGAGAGAGAGAGAGAGAGAGAGAGAGAGAGAGAGAGAGAGAGAGAGAGAGAGAGAGGAGATGCTGTATGACGCGAGACTCCCGGACACAAGCGATAGTCGTGTGAGTCACGGAGCTACCCTGTACACTTCTATATGAGTATGTCCATAGACACAGATCACAAGCCGGGCTAAAATTAGCCCAAATCATGACTCGGAAATGAATGCGCTTCCTTTCAACGTTCGAATCTAGGTCGCCAGTGTGGGGCATCCAGGGTGGAAACTTAGTCTCGGCCACGCCTTGATTCAATACAACTGGTGGCTTATTTGCTGTATGGCGACTGTCTGTGACATCACGTGGACTGAACTAGTCTAGCCGGCACATTTCTCCAGCGATGTGGGACAGCAGTTGGAGGGATCTCACGAGATCTCTGAACGGTTGATGCCCATTATTTAAAATCATCATCATCATCATCATCATCATCATCATCATCATCATCATCATCATCATCATCATCATCATCATCACTCCACCCCACCCCCTCTTTTAAAATGTAAAATCGAAATCGTACACCTCATTTGTCAATATCAATAAGTAACTAGTCAAGTTGAGATTGGCAATATGGGTCTCGCAACACATGCCCCACGCGACTAAGGCATGTAGAAGTGCCTTGTACTATTTACATAACTTGCGAGGCGACTGGACATCTCGTGGAGACCACCATCTTGATCCACGCCGAGGGACGTTGGCAGTCCTGACTCTTGGATCAGGTCTGTGACCTTGTCCCGATTATGTCAATGACAAAACCATCCAGTTATTCATCTCCTTGCCGTTTCCTGACTGTTTCCCCATCAGGTTTTATGGATGTCACTAAGTGTTCCAGCTGGCATCTTCCCCTAGCGTGCAGATGTCACTTACTATGAAGATGATCCGTGACAACCACCAAGCCAACCCATGGACTGTCTGCTGCAGCAATGTCGGACACATGTGCTTCCTCTCTTCTCCATGCTGGGCTCTCCTACAACATTTGTTGTGCTAGTATTGTATGGATTCTCTTGCTACATCCATGTAGTTTATGCAATTTCCATTACAGGATATGCTAGATCAGTGGATTTCCAGATGTGGCAGTACTTAAGTGACATATTAGGTCATGAAAAAAATGTCATTTTCTGTGGCGCTTCAGACTTCAACGCTAAAGGCAGATCATGGGGAAACATTTCCCCCAACACACAGGGGGAGGAGCTCGAGACTGCACTTGAAACCATTGACCTGGTTTGCATCAACAATGGCTGTGTCACTGTGACAAAATAGAATTGCACTACAGGGTGGGGCAACCGAATCCACACTCTGCGTTACCCCATTTTCACGGGTGTACAGTATGATAGTCTGTGTGGGTCTATTATTGGGTGTCCAGGACAAGCTTCGACCATCTTTGGGTTCATGCAACACTTGTAGTCCAGCTTTGGTGAAATTCTATTTTGTCCTGAGAAAGATATCGCTCTCTATACTCTCTATACCCTTGTTGCGTAGTATCCATTCTAGTCTATCCAGAATATCGCGTCATTCGATTTGACGACACTTCCGGAGAGAGCTAATAACGGCATCAACCGTTGGTATCTCATGGACAAAAGGTCATGTCTTGTGTTCCGGGATTAGTGTCCTCATACTAAAGGCAGATAGGCCAGTCTATTTACGGGCATGGAGCTACCCTGATGATCCCGTGAATCCTATTCTACTGTCAAGATGAAGTCCTATCTACTGTCAAGTGTCTCAACGTCTGGGGATCCAGATACAGAGGGACAGTGGTGACTCTCTAGATGCTAGGATAGCCCATTCTGTGGCTGAGTTGTTCCTACAGTAAAGGTAATTGTTCTCTCCAGCTGTACTGATCTATTTGAGTGGCTTGTGAGGTCTGTCAACTAGCGGCCAGGCCTGTTTAGTGATGAGCCTGCTGTGTCTTCCTTTGGCCTAGAGCTTTAATTTAACTACCCTAAAGGGGGGTGGGCACTAGCGACACAGATTATTATCATCATCAAGTGGCGCACCACAGCCATGACGGGTATTTCACCGCTGAGGAGGATAGAGGAATTGTAAGCTATGAAGGGATATCAACCTTGGTCGAGCTGTATCTAACTTGGGTTGTGGAAGAGGGGTACCGATATCTTCATACCTATTAGGGTAGACTCGCCCTGACACATGTACATAAACACGAGGCACACACATACAATGTTTGCTCTTTAAATTCCGAATTGTTTAATGGAGTACCTCTTTTGTTCGGAGAGGAATAATATTAGTATGCTTGTCTAATGGATACACTGCCTGTTGTATAATGGGAACAGGATGCTCTGCACATAACTCTACACTTGTTTGGGCTGCCAAGAGAAGCCAAACCTGTGGGATTCAGTGCATATAAATTCCAACTATTCATATGCCCGAGGAGAGGAAGAGAAACAGCGACAGACCCAAGATCACACTCTTCTTTCTTTGTCTGTCTGTACTCCGTATTTCAGGAAAGGTTTACCAGCGCAGCTGGAACTTAGCCAAAAACCCTTGGCCAGTATAGGGGAAATACTTAAACCTGACGTCCTGAGACCTATATCCTCCCTCGAATGGGAATGGTCTGTGTTTTCCAGAGAGGCTATCCTTGCCTTGGGTGAGGTTAAACAGGGACATGGGAGTCTAGTACCTGGCTGCTCTACACGGATCTAGTGGCGAGATGTCTGAAGTCAGACCCATGGAGGTGGTCTGAGGGTGGAAACTGACCACCCAACTAGTGTCAGTCTGTATCTGGTTGTGATGTATTAATAACAGGTGAAATGGATATGTACACCGGGCATCTTCTTCTTACTTGCAGGAACCCTTATTATTATTGTTCCGGTGTCAACTGACGTGCTTGATGTGCCGTGGAGGAGAAGAGTCTCCTTCAATCAACTGATCAAGGTAGATTTGGCCCTCGATTCAAGTCTGGGGGAAGAAGCGGCCGTGGGGCAGAAAGAACTGTATTGTCCTATGCTCAGGTCAAGAGCAGGTCCAAGCAACCAAAGGAGAGATCAGGTGAACGATATTCTACCACCGGTACCTACATCACTCACACACTAACGACTGACAAATTACTGGTGGAATGATGATCCGGTCCTCCAGAATCCTCGCACCAATACTCAGCATTGCTTCTGTTTATCTTGAACTTGAAGGTCGTTTGTTTTTGTGGAGTCTGAATCTTTATTAAAGACTCTTATTCTACCTATCTGAAGAGAGTTATTTTATAGGCTGTTGAT
The DNA here is from genome assembly GCA_014155875.1 of Cepaea nemoralis. Lineage (NCBI taxonomy): Eukaryota > Metazoa > Mollusca > Gastropoda > Stylommatophora > Helicidae > Cepaea > Cepaea nemoralis. Next base: position 141,233 of record JACEFZ010025523.1, read on the forward strand.
GCTCTGTTTATCTGTAGTGACAGGAAAGAAAGTCAGCGTCCGGGCACCGTCCCGGTGGCAACGAGGGAATAGCAGACAGACTTAAGAACCCGAATAAGTAAAGGTCTTGACTAACCACTGAGATCCGGGCCAGATGTTGTCACAGTCACCAGGACAGCTAGCCGCCCAGGTGATGAGGACAGTGCTATTGATCTGGCGCTGGTTTCTCCTTCACTCACTACAGTGTGCAGATGGGGTGTCTTAGGGTACCACGGCAGCGACCACCACCCTTGCAGCATATTGGTGGAGAAAAGCAGAACCAGGCAGCACAAGTCAACGGTCAAGACTCTCCAGTATGACAGTACAGGGCAAGATGTGGTGAGTAAAATAAGACGTGACAAGCTCAGAAAGCTTCAGGGCAGGAAAAAAAGCTGGGAGCAGCCACTTGGTGGAATTTGAGGTGGAGAAGGCCTGGATGGATAAGCGTAGTGCTGTAAAGAAATGGCAAAACGCAAAGAATAACAGAGTTGCCCATCCTGGTCCCTGCATGCACAGAGAGAGAGATGAACACAAAAGTAGGCTTTTAAAAAAAAAAAAAAACTGGTTATGGTGGTTAAAGTTGAAAAATGGGCAGAGGTATGTCAAAGAGTAAGCACAGATAAGTCACTGAAATTGTTCTGCAGACTACATAAAAGCATGAGTGGGGTAGTCAAGAATAAAAGAGTATTTCTGACTTCCAAGGTGCCGACCTCATCTGGCAGAGGACTGACGAGAACAAGGGCAAAGCCCTCTTCGAACGCTATCTAGAGCAGAGCAACCAGACAGACATGAGAGGCCGAAATCATCACACATGATTCTCTGTCTTGTCGTCACATGGGATTCTCTGTCTTGTCTTCAACCTCAGATAGGTGTAAGGTCCAGAACACTTCGGATGAAGACACAGTGACAGTGAAAGAAATCAAGGCTGTGCTTCGACGATAAAAAAAAAAAACACAGCGCCCTAGGGCCAGATGGTATAAGATATGACGACATTAATAGGTGTACCGACAACGAGCTAGAGAAACTAGCAGAAGTGTACAACACCAGTATAGGGAGTGCTAGCATCAAGAAGAAGGAGAGCTTACACAGCTATCTGATTCCCTTGCCGAAGCCTGGCAATGACCACACATAAATTCAGGGATATCGAGTAATAAACATGCAGAATACAATAGGCAAGCTGCTGGAGAGGTTAATTGCCAGAAAAATATCAAGCCAGCTAGAGAAGCAAGGTGTTTTCCCACCTAAACTGGGTGAGTACCGTCCAAAAAGAGAAACCTGGACCAATGCAGCAGTTTTTGCCCATGATGTTTATGAAGGTTTCCATTCAGACAATGAAACCTTTGCGGCAGCGATTGATCTTGAGGACGCGTACAACAGAGTACCATTGGATTTTCTAATGCTTCAGCTTCTTGAACTCAAGATAAGGCCGTTCCTCCTTAGTTGGATCGCTGCAGCCCCCTTCCAACGGAAAGTAGTCTTTAGATGTGGCAGTTGGACTTCGGAGCCAATACAATATATCCTGGCCTACCACAGGGATCACCATTATCTCCGGTACTGTTCAACGCCTACACTGTGAGAATCACCAGTGAGTAGATCACTGGACCGGGGAGGACATTGTCATATGCCGACGATGTTTTAGTGTATCGTCAGGGTAAGGATAGAGATCAGGTTGCTGTGGAACTGCAAACCGAACTCAATCGCATAAGTACTTGGTGTGATGAAGCTGGGGCAATGGTCAACCCAACAAAGGCAACAGTGACATGGTTCTCTTTGAATAATCATATTGACAAAACTCCAACACCAACTGTTAATCTGTGTTCAGAGACTGTGGAAAGAACGCAGGCAATGAGTTACTTGGGGATACGTTTTGATCGAAGCCTTGCTTATAATGAGCACATAGACCAGGTGATAACAAAGGCCAAGTGGGGTTTGGCTGCGATGCGGATGATGGCGGCAGCAAACTGTGAACAGCGCCATCTATGCCTCCTATATGAGGGGCTGGTCATGTCTTCTTTTTAGTATGCGATGGCGATCCTGACTCTCAGCCGTAAGCAGACAGAAAGGATGGAAAGGATACAAAACGAAGTTATGCGCATTATTCTTGGATGTACAAGAGATACAGCATGCAGGGCGATGTGCTACCTTCTTGATTTTCCAACCATTGAAGACAGACTACATGTTGGCAGAGCACATGCCTACCTCAGAGTTAACGCAAACACACAACATCCACTGCATAGTGAAATTAGGAAGGTGAAGGGCAGCAGGTTAAAAAGAGGAAGGTCGTGAATGGGTCAAGCCGAAGACATTCTTCAACAGGTGTGTTCACTTGAGGACTTAGAACCTGGCGAGGAGTAGGTACAAGGGCCAGCAGATTTCTGTACGTCCTTTTCAGTTTGCATCCAACAAGACAGAAAATACAGACAAGAAAATCCGGCTGCTGTGGAGGCGGAAGTACAAGCGTTGATTTTCGAGAATTTGTTAGACGGTGATGCTGTCATTTACACAGATGGGTCGGCCGTCCGACATGTGAGAAGCTCATGGGCCTTTACGGCTCAGGCCGGAGGGAGAATTGTTTAGGAGGACTCTGGTGCTTTCACTGAAACCACAAGTAGCATGACTATGGAAGTCATGGCAGTAAGTAAAGCAATAACATGGCTCGAGACACAGACATTAAATAGGGCAGTGGTTCTCAACCTTTTTTGGCCCGTGCCCCCCTTCACCATATTTTCAGAACGCCACCCCCCCCCCCTGTATTTCCTACCTAAAATTCCCCCTCCCCTACACAGTATACGTAATAATGGAAGCTAAATTTAATAGCACATACTAAAACAAGTCTAGACGTCGACATAAAACGTGATTTGTGGGTCTACTTACTTTATAAAATGAATTTTAGAAGGTGAGACGTACAGAACAGTAAAGTATGCAGGGAAAAACAATATCAAGTAATCGGTTCTTTTATTAAGGCGATCTTGAAATAATCGGGGAATTTAACGGGACTAGTACGCATAATCTCCCGATCGTGTTTTGTGCGGTCCTGAAGCGAATTTGAAAATGCCAATCTGGGGTCTTCATTCCCTCTGGAAACCCTAAATCCCCCCCCCCCCACCCCGGGGGGGGGGGAATTCCCCACTGGTTGAGAATCACTGCAATAGGGCATGTTTCCTTAGCGACTCAATGAGCATGCTCAAGAGGATAGAGACGGGGTGGATCAGAAGAGAGTGGTTGCTGTCTCTGGAGCGGTCTCGGCTGACAAAGATTAGTTTCATCTTCGTGCCAGGGCATGCGGTAGTAGATGGAAATGAGCGGGTTGACAAGGTCGCGTAAGGCTATTGTGGATGGTGGACGCGCCATGGACCAAGCTGACATTCTGAATGCTCTACGAGAAGTAAGAGTTTTGCGAGAACCAAGTGATGAATGCGAATCTACAACCATGGTCAGACTGCGAGAACAGAAAATCAAAAGAGGTGTGGCCAAATAAGTACACTATGCAGGAAGCTAAAGAAGATTGATAAACCAACACAGAACTGGTGTCGTTAGCCGCTATACGCTGCGGGATTTGCTGAGAAGGGGTGTCATAGTCCGGGGAAGTGTGAGAGAGGACACAGGATAAGGACAGGACATAGGTAGAGCATGGGTATAGTAGGACAGGACTGTATACCCAGTGGGAGACAGGACACGGGATTAGAGACTGGACATGTCCTTGAATGACAGTCCAACCTTGGACTAGACGACCTGAGACATCAGCCATCAATCAGACGGGTGAAGGACAGGACGATACCAAAATACCGAGACATCCTACGTAGCACGGACGACACGTTGGTCAAACACCACGTGACCACAGACCGAGGCAAGGAAGATCAGACTGGACCTGACTGTGGTTGAGAGAGGAGTGTTAGGGTTACCTGAGAGAGAGAGTGTCCTGATTGCCTCATGCTAGAGATTTACTATTGTTGTAAGAGTGTTGATATAAGATAGCCTGTGCGCTAATATGCTAAATGAATTGTGATGCGAGAAACGCATGAGTGCTTTGCTAACTAATGTTTACGTGATTTGCTAGCTTTGTCAGAGCGTGATTATGACTAATGTCAATGAGTGCTATAAATAATAAATTGGCCATATTGTGAATCATTTGTTGACGAATCATTTGCACGTGTATTACATTACTGTCACGTCTTCGACGACGAGCTATGACTGATTGAGACGCTGACAAGGGGATCCGAGCACATATGGACTGAATGGTTCGATGTGCAATGAGGATGATCTGTCGACTAACTAAGTTGATGCTGTAGCCAGCAATTTATACAGAGAGATCACAGTCAAGACAATCCAAGTACTTCAGCCTTAAAAGGAAACACAATTTCCATTACAGGATGCACTAGATCAGTGGTTCTCAACCGGTGGGGAATCCCACCTCTTTTCGGGGAGGGGGATTTAGGGTTGGGGAGGGGGGAGGGTTAAGATTATTTCAACATCACGTTAATACAAGAACATATTACTTCATACTGTTTTTCACTCCATACTTTACGGTTCTGTACTTCCCACTCTTCTAAAATTCGTTTTATAACGTAAGCAGACCCACAAATCAAATTGTATGTAGACGTCTAGACTTGTTCTTGTATGTGCTATTAAACTTAGCTTCCATTTTTACGTATACTGTGTAGGGCAAAAAAGGGGGGGGGGGGTGTGAATTTATTTATAGGGAGGAAATGCGAAAGGGGGGGGGTGACATTCTGAACATATGTTAAAAGGATACATGGGTCAAAAAAGGTTGAGAACCACTGTGCTAGATGGAAAAGTGCTTGCGATGTGTGTCAAGGAAAGACAATATCACGGGGCTAGACTGGATGGCAACATCAAGCGATGGATGGAAGACAACATTAAGAAATGGACTGGAATACAACACAAACAAGGGGCAGACTGGAAGACAACATCATCAAGAGAAAGACTGGAAGACAGCATCAACAAGAGACAGACTGGAAGACAACATCAACAAGAGAAAGACTGGATGACAACATCAACAAGAGACAGACTGGAAGACAATATCAATAAGAGACAGACTGGATGACATCATCACCAAGAGACAGACTGGAAGACAACATCAACAAGAGACAGCCTGGAAGACAACATCATCAAGAGACACACTGGAAGACAATATCAACAAGAGACAGACTGGAAGACAACATCAACAAGAGACAGCCTGGAAGACAACATCAACAAGAGACAACCTGGAAGACAATATCATCAAGAGACACACTGGAAGACAATATCAATTAGAGAAAGACTGGAAGACAACATCATCGAGAGACCGACTGGAAGACAACATCATCAAGAGAAGACTGGAAGACAACATTATCAACAGACAGCCTGGAAGACAACATCATCAACAGACAGACTGGAAGAATCAAAAAGAGACAGACTGGAAGACAGCATCATCAAAAGACAGACTGGAAGACAACATCATCAACAGGCAGACTGGAAGACAACATCATCAACAGACAGACTAGAAGACAACATCATCAACAGACAGACTGGAAGACAACATCATCAACAGACAGACTGGAAGACAACATCAACAAAAGACAGACCGGAAGACAACATCAACAAGAGAGAGCCTAGAAGACAACATCAACAAGAGACAGCCTGGAAGACAATATCATCAAGAGACACACTGGAAGACAATATCATCAAGAGACACATTGGAAGACAACAACATCGAGAGATCGACTGGAAGACAACATCATCGAGAGAAGACTGGAAGACAATATCATCAACAGACAGACTGGAAGACAAAATCATCAACAGACAGACTGGAAGACAACATTAACAGGAGACAGACTGGAAGACAATATCATCAGGAGACAGACTGGAAGACAACATCAACAGGAGACAGACTGGAAGACAATATCATCAGGAGACAGACTGGAAGACAACATCATTAGGAGATAGACTGGAAGACAACATCAACAAGAGACAGACTGGATGACATCATCACCAAGAGACAGACTAGAAGACAACATCAACAAGAGACAGCCTGGAAGACAACATCATCAAGAGACACACTGGAAGACAATATCAACAAGAGACAGACTGGAAGACAACATCAACAAGAGACCGCCTGGAAGACAACATCAACAAGAGACAACCTGGAAGACAATATCATCAAGAGACACACTGGAAGACAATATCAATTAGAGAAAGACTGGAAGACACCATCATCGAGAAACCGACTGGAATACAACATCATCAAGAGAAGACTGGAAGACAACATCACCAACAGACAGACTGGAAGACAACATCATCAACAGACAGACTGGAAGAATCAAAAAGAGACAGACTGGAAGACAACATCATCAACAGACAGACTGGAAGACAACATCATCAACAGGCAGACTGGAAGACAACATCATCAACAGACAGACTGGAAGACAACATCATCAACAGACAGACTGGAAGACAACATCATCAACAGATAGACTGGAAGACAACATCAACAAAAGACAGACCGGAAGACAACATCAACAAGAGAGAGCCTGGTAGACAACATCAACAAGAGACAGCCTGGAAGACAATATCATCAAGAGACACACTGGAAGACAATATCATCAAGAGACACACTGGAAGACAACAACATCGAGAGATCGACTGGAAGACAACATCATCGAGAGAAGACTGGAAGACAATATCATCAACAGACAGACTGGAAGACAACATCATCAACAGACAGACTGGAAGACAACATCAACACGAGACAGACTGGAAGACAATATCATCAGGAGACAGACTGGAAGACAACATCATTAAGAGATAGACTGGAAGACAACATCAACAAGAGACAGACTGGAAGACAATATCAACAAGAGACAGACTGGATGACATCATCACCAAGAGACAGACTGGAAGACAACATCAACAAGAGACAGCCTGGAAGACAACATCATCAAGAGACACACTGGAAGACAATATCAACAAGAGACAGACTGGAAGACAACATCAACAAGAGACAGCCTGGAAGACAACATCAACAAGAGACAACCTGGAAGACAATATCATCAAGAGACACACTGGAAGACAATATCAATTAGAGAAAGACTGGAAGACAACATCATCGAGAGACAGACTGGAAGACAATATCGTCAAGAGACACATTGGAAGACAACATCATCGAGAGAAGACTGGAAGACAACATCATCGAGAGAAGACTGGAAGACAATCTCATCGAGAGAAGACTGGAAGACAACATCATCAACAGACAGACTGGAAGACAACATCAACAGGAGACAGAATGGAAGACAATATCATCAGGAGACAGACTGGAAGACAACATAAACAGGAGACAGACTGGAAGACAATATCATCAGGAGACAGACTGGAAGGCAACATTATCAGGAGACAGACTGGAAGACAACATCAACAGGAGACAGACTGGAAGACAATATCATCAGGAGACAGACTGGAAGACAACATCATTAAGAGATAGACTGGAAGACAACATCAACAAGAGACAGACTGGAAGACAACATCAACAAGAGACAGCCTGGAAGACGACATCCATCAACAAGAGACAGCCTGGAAGACAATATCATCTAGAGACACACTGGAAGACAATATCATCAAGAGACACACTGGAAGACAATATCGTCTAGAGACACACTGGATGACAACATCATCGAGAGAAGACTGGAAGACAACATCATCGAGAGAAGACTGGAAGACAATCTCATCGAGAGAAGACTGGAAGACAACATCATCAACAGACAGACTGGAAGACAACATCAACAGGAGACAGACTGGAAGACAATATCATCAGGAGACAGACTGGAAGACAACATAAACAGGAGACAGACTGGAAGACAATATCATCAGGAGACAGACTGGAAGGCAACATTATCAGGAGACAGACTGGAAGACAACATCAACAGGAGACAGACTGGAAGACAATATCATCAGGAGACAGACTGGAAGACAACATCATTAAGAGATAGACTGGAAGACAACATCAACAAGAGACAGACTGGAAGACAACATCAACAAGAGACAGCCTGGAAGACGACATCCACCAACAAGAGACAGCCTGGAAGACAGCATCAACAAGAGACAGACTGGAAAACAACATCTGCAAGGGACAGACTGGAAGACAACATCAACAAGAGACAGCCTGGAAGACAACATCAACAAGAGACAGCCTGGAAGACAACATCAACAAGAGACAGACTGGAAGACAACATCAACAAGAGACAGACTGGAAGACAATATCTTCAAGAGACAGACTGGAAGACAACATCATTAAGAAAAAGACTGGAAGACAACATCAACAAGAGACAGACTGGAAGACAATATCAACAACAGACAAACTGAAAGACAACATCAACAAGAGACAGACTGGAAGACAACATCAACAAGAGACAGACTGGAAGACAACATCATTAAGAGAAAGACTGGAAGACAACATCAACAAGAGACAGACTGGAAGACAACATCAACAAGAGAAAGACTGGAAGACAACATCATCAACAGACAGACTGGAAGACATCATTAAGAGACAGACTGGAAGACAATATCATCAAGAGACAGACTGCAAGACAATATCATTAAGAGAAAGACTGGAAGCCAACATCAACAAGAGACAGACTGGAAGAAATCATCAACAAGAGACAGACTGGAAGACATCATCAACAGACAGACTGGAAGACAACATCAACAGACAGACTGGAAGACAACATCATCAACAGACAGACTGGAAGACAACATCAACAGGAGACAGACTGGAAGACAATATCATCAAGAGAAATACTGGAAGACAACATCAACAAGAGACAGACTGGAAGACAACATCAACAAGAGACAGACTGGAAGACAACCATCATCAAGAGAAAGACTGGACAGACAACATCATCAAGAGACAGGACTGGAAGACAACATCATCAAGAGACAGACTGGAAGACAACATCATCAAGAGACAGGACTGGAAGACAACATCATGTAAGAGAAAGACTGGAAGACAACATCAACAAGAGGACAGACTGTGAAGACAATTGAATTGAATTGAACTTTAATTAAAAAGGGTTACAAATTGGGAAAGTAGGTCCATCTTATATTCGGCATTTACAATCCACTCATCTTTCGTTCATCAACAGTGCATTATACACTCACACAGGAAAGAAAAAAACATTGTCAAATGAATGTTATAAAGTATAAACAATGCATATTATCATGGTTATGTGACACATCTCGAATCCCACACCAATCCATACACATTCCTCACCCACCACACCAGCCCACACATTCCCTCACCAACCCATAAATCTCGCAACCACCCACACACACATACCCGAACTCACACAAACTCACCCACACACACAGGCCCCACCAACCCACCCAACCCATATACCCCCCCAACCATACACATACCCCTCCCATACACACATCCTGCACCAACCCTAACCCTGACCCTAACCTAACCAATAAGCCTAACCAATAACTCTAAGTGACAACAGACAACCCAAAAGTAATAGTATGGCCAAAATCTTGCCTAACCCCAAAGCCTAACCCAAACCCCTTAACCCTGACCCTGACCCTAACCAATAAGGCTAACCAAGGTGAAAGACTGGAAGGATAAACAGGTTGAAACCTGCCTAACTCTAACCCCAACCCTTAACACTAACCCCCTAACCCTAACCCCAACCCCCTTGACATTTTTGGGGGTTCTGTTTAGCGAGTCCCTGGGATTTCTAAGAACCATAGCCCTCCGAACAATCCCTCAAGTGTTCAGTCTCTCCAAGGAAATACAAGCCCATGTGCTGTAGACGTTTTGATGCTGAGAAATAGTCCTCCGGACAACCCCACAAGTGCTCATGCAAAGACAGACAAGGACAGATAGCGAACTCTTGTACACTTCAGGAAGATTGCTAAACTGATGTCAATATATAGGTGGCCAAAAATGTCCACCTCCATTAACATTGACTTAGAGAGACGAAATTTCTCCTTCATGAAATACCAGTCCATGGTATCAGGGCGGCTGTCACTCGTGAAGTCCAAACTCTGACCCCCTTTTTCAGAAGTTAAGCCACAATGACCCCCCTTCTTCAGGGGATAGCCCAAGCATCATAGTTCCCTCTTCAGGAGGACAGCGGCGGCGCTGACACTAACTGTGGACGACTTCATGACGGAGGCGTCCTTCTCTCCTAAGTCCATGTCAACTAAAGTGAACGCTCTTGACCACTGATTGATTGCCAACCCCCCAGGCTTTTAAATAATGTCGCGGACCTCAGAGAGAAGTGACCCTGTAGTCGTCCGGCCCCTTGTCCCTTGCTCAGGTATACCAGACAACACAGCACCTGCTACCAAAATTAACCAATCAGAAGCCAGGAAACTGAAAACAACGCAACCAGATCTACGAAAGATTCAAAACAAGCTACATCAATAGAGGACCAAATACAACTAAACCGAATTATTCGACGGCTTTGAACGGGGCCATTCGTATCAGCAGCCAAAATCAGAGCCAGTCATCCCCTAACGGCCATACCGCGTGGCAACATACCGCTTCTCCTCCCATTACCCAAGTCAAGCAACGTCGGGCGTGGTTAGTACTTGATGGGTGACCGCTTGGCAACACCATGTGTTGTAGATATTTTTTTTTTTATTTTTGATGTGTCTTGTGTTTTTAGCCTTGTACAATTTGGTTGTTTTGGTACCCGCCTGTCTACTAGCATTGTAGCCCTCGGACACATCTACAGGTGCGCTAATTCCCAGTGAAACCCGCCACAACAACACAACAATAGTGTGGCTGGCTTTATTACGTTTTAATTGTCACCCCCTTGAAATTTTCTGTTTTACGTAACTCCCTAGGTTTCCTAAGAACCGTAGCCCTCCGGACAAACCGCAAGTGCCCAGTCTCACGCACCCAAGACAGACAAGACAGATAGCGAAATCTTGTTCATTCAGGAAAATTGCTGAACTGGTAAATGGTGTAAAGGGCCCTCAAAAGGTCCGTGGTAGGGTTGTGTGAGAGCGGTGTTTTTTGGGCAGCAGGCCTACTTTGAGGTGGTGTACTTGGTGACGGCTTGGTGCCCCACTGACTGCGTGCTTGGCCAGCTCACCAGACAGGAGGAGACGGACAGTGGTCTGGATCTTTCTGGAGGTGATGGTGGTGCTCTTGTAGCATGTCTACACAGATACAAAGTACAAGACATTTTACAATTTTCAATTGTGGTTCATTCTGTTTATTTTAGCCGTCAGTGTTAAGTTGTTTTAGGTTAGCTTCTGTTGTCTTCTTCTTATGCCCTTATCATCCAATGGAACTATCTTCTTCTTATCTTAGTATTTGTAAATGCTTGCGCACATTTTCATGTGCTTTCCTGTAAAATCCCCCAGTAGAGTCATTCTGCTAAGAGAAATGGGTGCTTCCAGGTTCTATTGAAAAGATGCTTGGTTGGTCGTTTTTTTCCACAGCTATCAGCATTCTGCTGCTTACATAAATACAGAGATTGTATGCCTGTCAAATATTTCACATGGTTAATTTTTGTTGGTTGTACTCAGAAGATGTCCTAACATTCTTAGGCTTGTTAAGATTTTTGCCATACTAATGATTTATCTTTTGGTTTTTTTTTTCCATTTGGAACTACTGTGTTTCTCAGATATATACATATATTTGCCTCTGCTGGCCTCAGGGTCCTTCCTTTGATGCTTCTGATAATTAATGGCATGGATTCTGTTTTCTTCTGATTGCTATTCAATGCTGCTTGTTGACTTTACACACGTAGTCTGTTTTTGCTTGCATTTCAAGTCAGCAAGTAGTCCAGTTTAATATGTGATTTTCTAGGTCCATTTATGTGGGTGATGGGGTTAATTTCATTCCTCTAAGATTATCCACAACTGTCTTACACTTCATCTTATCCAATACATTAAAGAAGAGAGTGAATTGTAGTGACCATTCTTGTCTGACTTCAATGTTTACCTCAGAAGTTAAGTCAGTTTGTTCATCGGTGCAAGCAAAATAGCATAGACGCTTGTAATAATTGAGGCAATACAAAGAGAGATCCTGTTCTTTGCTATTTTCCAATAAAGCCTCTCTGTGTACTCTCAAAATCTTCTTGAGATCAACGGGTAATCCTGGCAGACAGTGTCACATTTACTTATATTTCGCAGCTTTGTTGATTAGATCCGTTGTTATTTAATGACACCATCATATATTAGAGTTCATGCAATATTATTTTGTTTATTTACATTTCATTCCATAAATTGGAATTGAGTGATCTCCCTTTTAATATTTCTGGCAAGCATTATCTATACCACCTTGAGGTATCTCCCTTTTATATTCTGTCAAACATTATCGTTCTGCCTGTACTAAAGGAAGAAATCACTAATGCTATTAGCCATATGAAGAAAGGAAAACTAGCAAGGCACTTGCTGATAATGATGATTATCTATACAAATACTTGCTCAGATATATATTTATCCTGAGAAATATGTGTACACATTGTTTTGTGTTCATTCATTCATTCAGTAGTATGTCCTTTGCAGAACCTCGCTCCCATAACAACCTTCCGGAAAACCTCTCGATCATAAGCAAGATGTCCCGCGTCCGACACACCCATCTGGAGATCATCCGCCACATCCTGCTCCCATCTTCTCTTTGGCCTTCCTCTTCCTATCTTCCCAGGCATATACCCCTCCATTATTGTTCTCTCCAAACTTTCGTGACGTTTCAAGTGACCAGAATATTTAAATTTTCTTTGTTTTATCGTCTTTACTAAACTTGCGTTTCAAGGCAAAATGTATTGCCTTGGTTACATTGCATCCAGTTTGGTTTAGTGTACACTTGATGCTGTGAACCATTGTTTTTCTTGGCATTACTCCGTCTCCATATCCAGATCTTGTTTGATTGTATGTTCTTATCGGTAGTTGATCAGGTTTCATGTGGATAAGATGTCCAATCACTTGATTTGCTGTCTTTTGGTCAAAGCACAACTTGATTACATATGACAGAATTAAAGAATATAAAAATGACATGTGTTGTTTGTGTGTATGCGTCCTCTTTGAACTCAAGTGTAGTATACACACATGCAACCACTTCCAGCACACTGGACTGATTTTTGCGTGTGGATTAGCTTTCCCAATTACCATTGTGTCTCGCCATCAGGCGAACCCACTCTGACTTCTGATGTAGCAGGTGAGGTTGTTTGCTGAACAACTGATGAAGCAGGCATCTGGAGGTTGTCAGTAGTAGTAAAATATGATCAGCATTTGATTTGTCGAACTGAAAATCTCATATAAGCAGAAAACAATTTACCACAATACAACATTGCCATTATATTTGGAGCCATTGAATCAAGTACCACATATTTAATTTAATTACTGCTTACTTTTATTTATTTATTTTTTAAATTTTCACATGGCTCATGATATTATGCCTGCAGGTAGTTACTTTAGTAACATTTCCATTTTTGTGTGGGTTGTGGTTTTGTGTTTGCTGATGAAGATGTACCTGCAACATCCTTGCTTTTTTGTAATTGTAATTTTGTAAAGCTAACCTGCACTTCATGTTTTCTTATTGTTTATGTTTCCTCAGCTTTGGCACTGGAAACCCATTTCATAATGTGAAGATAATTTTGTGTAGTGAAATGACTTCATGAGCTGAAGAGGAATTTTGTCATCATGAAACAAAACAGAGATGAGGAAGAAATAATTTGTTATAGTTTAAAAAGTGTGACATTTAACAAAATTAGTCTCCCATGATAAAAACACCTTATAAGATGAGTGTGAAAAAACACAGATAGTCGCAAGACACTAATCACTCGTCTGTAGGCCCATTGGTTTCGCGTGTAGAATCCAAGTTTAGGTTGTGAGATTTGAATTTTTAAAACGACTAGAACGAACGACCTTCGAAAATAAAGTTCGTTCGTTCGTTTCGTAGTCAGTTAAAAGAAAAAGAAAATTCAAATGGGCCTACAGACGAGCGATTAGTGTCTTGCGATTAGTGTCTTGCGATTAGCGACTATCGACTAAGCTACCGCGCCTCTCAAATAGCATCAACTGGGTGAAACCTTTAAAGGTCACTAAGACAGTTCATAAACAAACACACATGTATATTTTTGGTGCTCATTGAAGCAGAAGAAAGAAGTAAGGACGAAAAAGACGCACCAGACAACATAAAACTTAAAGCTATAGTTACCGACCGGGATTCGAACCTGTCACCTCTAAATGACGACAGGGTCATCTACGCTATGACCAATTAGACACCCCAGTAGGGACGCAGAGGTTGTTTCCAAGGCACCAGGGCCAGGTTTCTATACTGGCAAGACCTACTAAACACGTCCTAGTCGTGCGTCTTGGGCATCAGGTCCATTAGGGGTCCTGGTAACGTAGAAGGATCGCTGATTTTCGAAGTCGGAGAGTATCTGCCTGCACGGCGAGGAACCACCAGTCTGCACACCAATAAGCCAGACATGGGACAACGGATACTCACGCAAACCCCAGGTCCGGTATGACATCACACTGATGTTGGATAACAGGATGCCTTCATTCGACATACAGGACTTCACGCTGGAGTTCACAGCCAGCGAACGCAAACAGCAAGCAAGACACCCCAGTATAGCGTGTAACTGTGCACAAATAACGTATTTTAGAGATTAACGTGGTGATACTCCCTTTGACTTCCATATGCACATAGGACATTGTTTACCCTGTTGTTGTTTGAGTAGTTGTTTATTATGGAATGTCCCCCGTGCCAGTGGTGAATTTATGATCTACTCTTATATTCCAACTCCACAAGTATGTTCAAGATGCAAAGAATGCACATACGGGCTTTTTCTTTCTTTCTTTTCTTTCCTTCTTTCTTTCTTTCTTTCTTTTCTTTCTTTTCTTTTGTCTTTCTTCTCTCTGTGTTGCTTGCTTGTTTTATTTTCTAACTGCCATGCGAGAACGCCAAAGCATTTTGTTTCTCTGCGCCGTACTTTCATGTCAATAAAACAGAGACACTAGGAATGATATGAAAAGCTTCACAGTAAAGCTTACAAAATAGCAACGTACATTTTGTGTAATTATAAGAAAAACAAAAGGATTATTTATAATGCATTTTCAGTCAAACTACCGGAATGTTGAGAATGAATATTGTCAAGAGTCCTAACTATGTGGCTCCTTCTAGCTCACTGGACTTAGACAGGCAAATTACAACATCTACGACACATCTACTAATAACACATGAATGCAATCGGAAACTCGCAGGAGCTATCTCCTGAACAGCATTTATTACAATATATTACAAGCTGACAACATGATCGCACTTCACGCTCAAACAATCATTCAACACCAACAGCCACGCGCTAGCTCACAATGGCGATCGTTACACTCTCGTCCGCCTGATCATTCACAATCACCACTTCACATCATCCCGCACATATCACAGTTAGTACATTCCTCGAATATCAGTACACAACGTTCATCTCCATCTATCCATCACAAACACTATCGTTCTATCACTCTCTAGATCTCCACACGTCCATCTCTGTTCGCTGCCTCACACACTCTGCCTCTCTCCTCGTTGACCTTCCCACATCACATGGCTCTGTTCACGGGCTTCTTGCCTGACCGTCCGCTAGCCAAGCCGTGATGTC
The DNA here is from genome assembly GCA_014155875.1 of Cepaea nemoralis. Taxonomy (NCBI): domain Eukaryota; kingdom Metazoa; phylum Mollusca; class Gastropoda; order Stylommatophora; family Helicidae; genus Cepaea; species Cepaea nemoralis. The sequence continues at coordinate 156,862 of JACEFZ010025523.1, forward strand.
TCTTACTGCCCTTGACCTCAGCTATACTTACACTGACTCTCGCTTACATACCGGCACTTACATTCTTCCTTTCATATAAGACCATGACATTCTCCCCCCGCACAACCAATGTGGCACTTTCTCTTGGAAATGTGACACATTCTGTTATTGTTACTCTTGGTACATCTTTCTAATATTGTCAGGGGATTATATGATCATAAGCATACGCTTGCGTCCCTTTTTGCTCTGATCTTTTACGAGATTCACCATAACCATTGTTCTCTCTTTTTCAGTACTGAGGTTTCTCTCAAGGTTTTGTCGTGGTCTGACAAATGTTCTGGTTGGGTCTACTTGTCATACCTCGTTATATTATTCAACCACCAATCCGTGACATTACATTCTGTTCATTTTTCTCAATCGATTGTCTGTGCATTCTCATCTCATAGTTATTGTGTCTATGCTGGTTTAAGGATTCTCCATTGGTTTACGTCTCAAATAAGGCTACAACTTCCTCTTACAGCACTCTTAGACTTTCTCTCTATTCAGACGTGGTTTCCCTCGTCTATCGTTAATGCACACTACTCGATTCTTTATGAGCACGCTATGTCAATGTTGTGGTCATGGTTCGAATATACTTCATGTATGTCATAGTCCCCCTTACCTCATCTTATGTCGGACCATGAGTTGTTTCCCTTTTTGAGCACACCTCGTTTACTGTTATGGAGATTTGTTATTAATCTCTTTGGTTAGCATCACCCTGTTGGTATGTTCTTTCTTGTTACCATCTTCTGATGTTAGTTTTGTACCGCTATTGCTAAGCGTCATTCGTCGGGCTATCCACCATACGCGAAGGCAAGTTTGGTAACATTCGCGCATTGGGATTGCCAGGCGTTGATTCTCAGCATTACATATTCTATTCGCCACTATACTTACGCTCATATGTACATATCACATTATAACAATACAAAATATTATAATACTAAAATTAGACATTGGATGTCATACAATTAATAAATTTACAATAAAATATACATCGTCGCTGCCTTTATGCACCTTTAGGATATTGTTCTTGTTCTGTGAAAGTTATGCGCACGGAATTAACTTAACAGTGTTCAATGTTTGTAGCGGTGCTGGAATCTTTGGCATGTCTTCTTTCTCATACGATTATTGACGTCTTCTGTATCTCCAGATGTTGTCTTTCTTTCTGTATAGTGATTAAGACTTTTCACCAAGTTTGGACAATTTGTAAGTCCGTTCTGTAAAATTGCTGGAATTCACATGTATAAAATAAGAATTAATTAAGTTCGGTGGCCTTAATTATTAATGTGGCCATGGTGCGTCTGTCTGTGACTGTCTTTGCCATAATTTTCAGGTTGGTATCTGGTTCATCAAACTATTCACTGGAAATGAGTGTCTGTACTTGTAAAGTTCCTGTCGTTGTTAGTCGATTTCACAAGGTAGATTCTGTAGATACTCGTATGAAACAAAGTCAATATGGGTATATCTTACTGTTTGATACTTGAAATCACATGTTGAGTCTTACTGTTCTGCCGGTGACACTTTTCACGTTGAAGGACCTTTCATGTTGGTCTATACAATGGAATGTGCTAGTATCATAGCGCTGGAGTCGTACAGCAGACAAGGCAACTCTGTAGTTACTGGATCTAAGGATATAAAGTGGGTTACGGTTAAAATTTTCCGAAGGGTGGGGATTTTCAAATTTCATGTTGAGATCATTTTGAGTGCTATCTCCAAACCTGCACTCGTACATGTGTGTATACATTCAATAGTTCAAATAATAATAATACACCATGTATACTTTTGAACTGTAATCGTGCATGTTTGTATGCGTTTCTCAGATTTGTGTGTATTTTCCAAAATATGTAGGGTAATTTGTTGCTGATTTTTGTCAGTAATTCCACCGACTGATGATTTACATTGTTCAGCATAAGTATGTGTCTGAGTTGAATTGACATAGAGTTTATCAGTGGTAAAAACAAACTTTGGTTGAACAGTACTGATATAAGTAACAAAGTTTGTTGGTTTGTCATGAGTAATATCATCTGTGTTGCGTCATGATGATGTGTGACTAAAACTGTCTGTGAAGACATTTGTTTTGTATTTACAATGAGTAGTGCGAGTATAACCATCCACTGTGTGCACTTGGTCATGTGTGCAGTTAACAGGGAGTACAGGAGGTATAGTATGTACCATGATGATTTGTGATCTTTCCCTGCCCTTGTGAAATGTTTGTTTTCTGCATCTTTTTTCTTGTGATGATACACCCCAGTTTCTGTTGTTTTCTCGTTGTGAGATGGTAAACAAGTTGGTATGGTGTGGTACTTTGGTCTGTTCATCATGTTGTTGTATGATGAGTGGTGTAGTTAAAGCAGTGCTTGTTGTGGTGTTAACTTTCTGCCATGTATGGGTTGTGGTTTCTGTGTAGTCTGTCACATTTAATACATTTCCAATTAATAAATCACAGCATGGATTGTCTAATAAAGCACAAGTTACTCTGCCTGATAGAAAAGGTGATTTTATATTGGCCCATGCCATGGGATATTTCTCTACTGTCCCTGAAACAGTTCTGCAATAGATGTACTCATCTAGGTAGTCTTTAGGATCAGCTAGGGTCTTCCGAAGACCGACAAGACAAGACCCTGTGTCGCGTACACATGTGCATACTGTATCATTGATGTATCCTTCATGGAACGTTAGTTTTCCTAACGACAGTCTTGAGGTTTTGTTCATTTCCTCACTTTCTTGTTGAGTATTACCCTCTTTACAAAAGGAATGAGGTTGAGTGATGTTAATAACATTATTAAAATATGGTACAAAGTCTGATGGGTAAAACTCAGATTGTTCTGACTTTGCAGTGTTTGGTCTTGTTTTCGTCTCTGTGATGTTTACTCTTTCTAAGTTCTTTGCTGAACTGTCTGTTGTAATGGTTTATGGCTGCATTTGCTTTTGCTTTCTGTAATCTTCTTACTCCCTCACATTCAAAACGTCTGTGACCATACGCAAGGCAAAATGACATTTTGTTCTATATTTCCTTTGATTTACCTTCCCCAGTTTTTGTGCTATAATAGTATTTAGGTATTCTTGATAAGTGGGATTCTTATCGCATATTCCATTTTCTGTATGTGGAGTGTTACAATGTTTGCATAGTACTGGTTTTGTTTTCTGTGGTTTGTTTTGATAATCTGTGGCTGCAGATGACGTTGCTTTCACAGTACTTTTCTGTTGAGTGTTCTTAACAAGGTTTATACTTTGGTTGTAATATTCGCGGCATTTTTCTAATAAGTTTTTGATAGGTGCTGTTTTGTGTTCTTCTAAGTATTTTCCGCATTCGGCTGGGAGTGTTGCTTTTAGTTTTTCCCTTAGGAAGAAATCTACTGCTGCCTGATCATTATTTGTGTCTCTAATTTCAGATAGTAGCCTCATGTACCTGCCTTCTATTTCCTCTATATAATGGGTAAACAACAAGTCTGGGACTGGTTTCAGGTCTCTTAACACTAATATTAGGGTGTCGAGGTTATTTAAGTAGTTTGATAATATGTTTGTTTTGTAATAATCATAGTCTTCCCTTGACATATCTGGTATGTAATCTTGCAGATGTCTGTCTCGTATTGGTAAGGATTCCCTATACCATGTATACCATCTATTTTTTGGAATTTTGTAGTCTTGCATTTTCTTTTCGAATTCCTGTGTCCACTCGCGGATAAGGTTATTTTTCCTATTACCGTTTTCAAAGTGCTTCAAGTCTTCCTTGAGTTGAGACTTTCTATCGTTTAAATAGCCCTTCAATGTTTCGTAATGTTTTGTACACCAGTATTTAACTTGGACTGGGGTTCTTGCATTTTCTGAGGCTAGTTCTTTGAGGTCGTCATATGAAGTCATTTTGGACCTAGTTTAATTTCTAAGTATTTAATTAATATTCAAATGTGCCGATGATGTTATTTATACAAGCAAATCAAAGAATGCAGATTTGGGTGGTTAGCAATCAAAATTCAATCAACTTATCTTTATCTGTTGACTACTCGAACGCTTGATGTACAGGAACGTGATTCTCGTGTGGTTACCGTTGACCTGTTCTGGTTACGTCGGTCGCTTTGTAGAATTGAAACCTGCTGTTGAAAGAAATGATGTTATTTTCGTTCTGACTCTATTGACACATCTTTAATTTACAATTTCTTATACATATTATGCAATAGGTCTTCTTCTTTACAAAAGTAGCGTTCTTTTATGCCCTTTACATGGGAATGTGGTTCATGTGTACTTCTGACACCATTATACCTGTCAGAGTCCTAACTATGTGGCTCCTTCTCGCTCACTGGACTTGGACAGGCAAATTACAACATCTACGACACATCTACTAATAACACATGAATGCAATCGGAAACTCGCAGGAGCTATCTCCTGAACAGCATTTATTACAATATATTACAAGCTGACAACATGGTCGCACTTCACGCTCAAACAATCGTTCAACACCAACAGCCACACGCTAGCTCACAATGGCGATCGTTACACTCTCGTCCGCCTGATCATTCACAATCACCACTTCACATCATCCCGCACATATCACAGTTAGTACATTCCTCGAATATCAGTACACAACGTTCATCTCCATCTATCCATCACAAACACTATCGTTCTATCGTTCTATCGCTCTCTAGATCTCCACACGTCCGTCTCTGTTCGCTGCCTCACACACATGCCTCTCTCCTCGTTGACCTTCCCACATCACGTGGCTCTGTTCACGGGCTTCTTGCCTGACCATCCGCTAACCACGCCGTGATGTCTCTTACTGCCCTTGACCTCAGCTATGCTTACACTGACTCTCGCTTACATACCGGCACTTACATTCTTCCTTACATATAAGACCATGACAAATATCATATCTCATAAATGTATGGGAGATCACACTTTCATGCCACTCTCAGCTTCCTTGATGACGAATACCCACAGGACCTTTGGATCCGAGTCTACACAGATGGGTCAGAGCCAGAGCAAAATGCTGTTCGAAATGGAGGAACGGGAGTGTATATAGAATACTCAAATAATACTAGGGACACGGCCAGAGTTCCAACAGGAAAGTACTGCCATAATTATGATGCTGAAATTGAGGCAATCAAGATAGAAATAGAGAAATTAAAAAATACCAGCCATGGTAGACAATCTGTGGTGATATTGACAGATGCAAAATCAGTAATAGAGGCACTTCTGTCTGGGAAATTACCAGTTCTAAGGACACTATTTTCTGAACTTAGCAGTTAGCATAAGGTCACCATACAATGGATACCATCCCACTGTAGAGTACCCGGAAACGACAGAGCTGATTGATTGGCTAAGGAAGGAGCAAAAGAAGAACAGCCTGATGTGCACATTACATTCCACCAAAAGAAAAGAATGATCAAATCAATCAGAAGGCCACCAAACCTTACTCTTTGAAAGAGACACAAGGAAATTGTGGAAGCTAATAAAACAGCTTAATGACGAGGGCACAGGGAGAAACTCAAAAATTGCACTACATAAAGATGGAAAAATCTTAACAAGAAAGCAAGCAGCTGACCATTTTGCGGACTCGTTCGCACAAGATAGCAATATCAAAATTAGTCCAGAGAAACAACAAGAGATTCGAGAGAAACGACAACATACAGGACAGAAGGAAATAGTACATGAGGTTCTGGAGGCACCATCACAATCAGCGAACTGGAGCTAGCCATATCAAAACTGAAAATGAGAAAGTCACCAGGAGCTGATGGTATCTCCAATGAAATGATCAGGAACCTAGGAACAGAGGCCAAAACAAAGCTGTTGCAGATCTTCAATAACAGCTGGACATTAGGCAGTGTTCCACAAGCCTGGAGAGAAGCAATCATGATACCCCTCCTAAAATCAGGGAAAGATGGTTCCATTGCCTCTAGCTACAGACCAATTAGCCTCACCAGCTGTCCTCTGCAAAACACTGGAGCGCATCATCAATCACAGACTGCAGTGGTACATTGAAAGTAAAAACATCCTTGTGCCACAGCAGGCTGGCTTAGGCAGTGCTACTCTACGGAAGATCAGACAACCTACCTCTCTCAAGAAATTGAGGATGCATTCCAAGAGAAGAAGCTGGTGCTTGCGGCATGGATAGATCTGAAGAAAGCCTTTGACAAAGTCTGGAAAGAAGGTCTGATGAAGAAACTGAGAAACTGCAAAGTCAATGAAAGAATGTACACATGGGTGAAAGCATACTTGCACAACAGAAGAGCCCGAGTACAGATAGACGGACTCAAGAGCAAGAAAGTACTACTGCGTCACGGTGTCCCCCAGGGCGGAGTCTTGTCCCCCACACTTTTTCTAATCTTCATCAATGATCTTGTTGCCTCACACTACCGCATGGAATTAAAGCGGCAATGTACGCCGATGACCTGGTTCTATGGAGCACAAATGAATATGCATCAGTGGCCACCAGATTGCTACAAAGAGCTGTAGATACATTTGCTGCATGGGCAAATAGATGGTGTGTCGGCATAAACACTGACAAGTGCAGCACCACCCTATTTACCCTCTCTCCAAAACAAAAGGCAGGGATCATCCAGATAAATGGAACACCCCTAAGAGAAGATAAAGAACCAACATACCTTGGAGTAACATTTGATGGCAAGCTGACATGGAGAAAGCACATCAACAAAGCAGTAGCAAAAGCCAGAAGGAAATAGCCATCCTGAGAAAGCTAAGTGGAACCACATGGGGAGCCAGTACGAAAATACTTAGCAAAGTTTACCAACAGAGCATACGACCACACCTGGAATATGGGTCAACTGCGTGGTGTTCAGCATCTAATACCACACTACAAGAGCTGGACAAGGTGCAAAATCAAGCACTTAGAGTCACCACAGGAGGGATGAGATCAACCCCTATAGTGGAAATGGAGAAGATGGGGAGGACACAGGCACTGAGTGAGCGCAGAGATACGAAAACGCTAATACAAGCAGAAAAGTTCCTCAGCTTGCCAGGCCACCCTATGAAGAACAGATTTGAAAACCTAGCTATGGGGCGGTTGAAAAGAAGTAGTTTTATCCACCAGGCCAAACGACTCTGCAGAGAAACCACTGATCTGCCCACAGTTGGTATCCCCCTAACAACTATTCCAGAGCGAACTCCATGGAAAGATGAGCATAGACTATCATTACAAATCCAGACAAAAGTGAGAGGAATATTTGACAAGGAAGAACAGAACAGTGTGCAGCGCAGAACAGCCACTCTCAGCTTCCTTGATGAAGAATACCCACAGGACCTCTGGATCCGAGTCTACACAGATGGGTCAGCACAAAATGCTGTTCGAAATGGAGGAGCGGGAGTGTACATAGAATACCCAAATAATACTAGGGACACAGCCAGAGTACCGACAGGAAAGTACTGCCATAACTATGATGCCGAAATTGAGGCAATCAAGATAGCAACAGAGAAATTACTAAATAACAGCAATGGTACACAACCTGTGGTGCTACTAACAGATGCAAAATCAGTACTCGAGGCGCTCCTCTCTGGGAAATTGCCAGTACTAAGGACACTACTTTCTGAACTTAGCAGTCAGCATAAAGTCACCATACAGTGGATACCATCCCACTGTGGAGTACCCGGAAACGACAGAGCTGATCAATTGGCTAAGGAAGGAGCCAAAGAGGAACAGCCTGATGTGCCCGTTACATACCACCAAAAGAAAAGAATGATCAAATCAGTCAGAAAGCCACCAAAACCTGCTCAAGATGACTACCACATTATGGACAGACCAGAACAAGTCATTATTCTGCGCCTCAGAACAGGACACAATAGATTACGCAACCACATGTATACAAAATTCAAGATTGGTGAAACAGCCATGTGCACATGTGGATTGGCGTCGCAGACAGCAGAGCACATACTCCAAGACTACCCAAAATATAACATATCTAGGCAAACCTTCTGGCCTAGAGAGACGACGGCGGAAGATAAACTCTATGGACCACTGTGTGAACTGAAAAAAAAAAAAACAGTTCAATTCATGCAAGAGACGACATTGCAGATATAGACATATTTCAAGCGAACGAAAGAAGAAGAAGATGACTACCACGTTATGGACAGACCAGAACAGGTCATTATTCTGCGCCTCAGAACAGGACACAATAGATTACGCAACCACATGTATACAAAATTCAATATTGGTGACACAGCCATGTGCACATGTGATTTGGTGTCGCAGACAGCAGAGCACATACTCCAAGACTGCCCAAACTACAACATATCCAGGCGAACCTTCTGGCCTAGAGAGACAACATTGGAAGATAAACTCTATGGACCGCTGAGTGAACTAACAAAGACTGTTAGTGTTAGATTCATACAAGAGACAACATTGCAGTTGTAGACATGTTTCAAGCGAACGAAAGAAGAAGAAGAACACTTTCATGGGAATAAATTCACTAGCAAACTGATAACGAAGTGAGATCGGTGCATTTTATTCATGAACTGAGTTGCTCTGATAATCAAGCAGCAAGTTTGCTATTAGGGAAAGCGACATTGTTATCCGGTCATGTTGGTGGCATACGTTCTAGGTAAAGATAGTTTCACAGCAGATAACTGCCGTTGGGGCGTGACGTAGTTAGCTTTCATATATTGTAGGTCACGGCTTATGAAGTAGGGGCGACTATTTCCTTTACTCGATGTCTTTCCTTCTCCGGCAGTTCCCTAAAATTTAAAAAAAAAAAAAAAAAACTAAAAATTGACTGGTACCCATATTTATGGTGTTGGTTCGACCACAGAATCATATTGGTCCGGAAAAAAATATCCTACCCCTGTTGGGGATTTGGCCGAACCCACTGTCTTGCAGGAAAGTGCGCTATCCATTATTCCACCCCGGCTCATGTGTCTTAGGTTTACAAGTTCGTTGCATATCCTTTACAGGACGTAGCAGTCAACTCCAGCATTTTTTTTTTTTTTTTTGGCTTTTTGTGATTATTGTGCAAGTTTACGTTGAGTAGTTTGCGATTGCTTTTTCTGAACGACTCGCACTCATACCATAATATAGAAACCAACGTAAGGCGGTCTGCTTCCAAATCACCCGCTGCTGTGTTTCGAACGTGGTATGCGGGATTATGAATCACTACAAAACCGGCTGTCTTATAAAGGTAGTGCTACGAAATTCATTCTAGGTGATTGATGCAAAGCAACTTGACCCACATGGACCTGCTGATTGGTTGGTTTGTTGGAAGACCTCTGGAAGATGAGTTCTAACTCCCATGTGATGATGAATGGTCGTGGTGGTAGTTACTCGTATATTTATTTTATTTGTCCAGAAGTATTGGACTAATAAACGTAAGATTGAAAAGAGGGCAAAGGGAAGCTAAGAGCATTAGCCTCAGGAAAAATATTCTAAGAGGCGAAAAAGAAATTTAAGAACAAAATAGAGTAAAGGCAGTGCAATAATCAGAATACAAATCATACATGAATAATGGAAAATGCTGAAAAACCCCATAGACCGAATAAGGAAAAATATATTACTAGAAAGAAGAAAAATGCTAAGAATATATGAAGACATTTTTAATTTAATGGCCAAAAAGAAGACAAACTAGGAATTTCAATGAAGTATATGATAAGGTAAATAAAGAATGAAAGGATAAATGCATGGAGACAAAATACAATTGGACAAAACAACATCATCAACAGACAGACTGGAAGACAACATCAACAGGAGACAGACTGGAAGACAATATCATCAAGAGAAAGACTGGAAGACAACATCAACAAGAGACAGACTGGAAGACAACATCAACAAGAGACAGACTGGAAGACAACATCATCAAGAGAAAGACTGGAAGACAACATCATCAAGAGACAGACTGGAAGACAACATCATCAAGAGACAGACTGGAAGACAACATCATTAAGAGAAAGACTGGAAGACAACATCAACAAGAGACAGACTGGAAGACAATTGAATTGAATTGAACTTTAATTAAAAAGGGTTACAAATTGGGAAAGTAGGTCCATCTTATATTCGGCCTTTGTTAGTTAGTTAGTTAGTCGACAGATCATCCTCGTTGCACATCGAACCATTCAGTCCATAAGTGCTCGGATCCCCTCCTCAGCAAATCCCGCAGCGTGTAGCGGCTAACGACGCCAGTTCTGTGTTGGTTTATCAATCTTCTTTGGCTTCCTGCGTAGTGTTCTTGTTTGGCCACCCCTCTTTTAATTTGCTGCTCCCGCAGTCTGGCCATTGTTGTAGATTCACAGTCATCACTTGGTTCTTGCAAAAGTCTCACTTCTCGTAGAGCATTCAGAATGTCAGCCTGGTCCATGGCGCGTCCGCCCTCCACAGTAGCCTCACCTGCGAGCTTGTCAGCCCGCTCATTTCCTTGTACTCCCGCATGACCTGGCACGAAGATGAAACTAATCTTTGCCAGCCGAGACCGCTTCAGAGGCAGCAACCACTCTCTTCGGATCGACCCCTCCTCTATCCTCTTGATCATGTTCATTGAGTCGCTAAGGAAACAAGCCCTAGTGAATGTCTGTGTCTCGAGCCATGTTATTGCTTTACTTACTGCCATGACTTCCATGGTCAGGCTACTTGTGGTTTCAGTGAAAGCACCAGAGTCCTCCTTCACAATTCTCCCTCCGGCCCGAGCTGTAAAGGCCCATGAGCTTCTCACATGTCGGACGACCGACCCATCTGTGTAGATGACCGCGTCACCGTCTAGCGAATTCTCGAAAATCAACGCTTGTACTTCAGCCTCAACAGCAGCCGGATTTTCTTGTCTGCATTTTCTATCTAGTTGGATGCAAACTGAAAAGGATGTGCAGAAGTCTGTTGGCACTTGCACCCACTCCTCGCCAGGTTCTAAGTCCTCAAGTGAACACACCTGTTGAAGAATGTCTTCGGCTTGACCCATCCACGACCGTCCTCTTTTTAACCTGCTGCCCTTCACCTTCCTAATTTCACTATGCAGTGGATGTTGTGTGTTTGCGTTAATTCTGAGGTAGGCGCGTGCCCTGCAAACTTGTATTCTCTCTTCAATGGTTGGAAAATCAAGAAGGTAGCGCATCGCCCTGCATGCTGTATCTCTTGTACATCCAAGAATAATGCGCATTAGCTTCATTCTGTATCCTTTCCATCCTTTCTATCTGCTTATGGCTGAGAGTCAGGATTGCCATTGCATACTCCAAAACAGACATGACCAGCCCCTCGTACAGAAGACATAGATGGCGCTGCTCACAGTTTGCTGCCGCCATCACCCGCATCGCTGCCAAACCCCGCTTGGCCTTTGTTATCACCTGGTCTATGTGCACATTATAAGCAAGGCTTCGATCAAACCGTATCCCCAGGTAATTCATTGCCTGCGTTCTTTCCACCGTCTCTGAACACAGCATTACAGTTGGTGTTGGATTGTTGACAATATGATTATTCAACGAGAACCAAGTCACTGTTGCCTTTGTTGGGTTGACCATTGCCCCAGCTTCATCACACCAAGTACTTATGCGATTGAGTTCGGTTTGTAGTTCCACAGCAACCTCCTCTCTATCCTTACCCTGACGATACACTAAAACATCATCGGCATACGACAATGTCCTGCCAGGTCCAGTGATCTGCTCACTGGTGATTCTCACTGTGTAGGCGTTGAACAGTACCGGAGATAATGGCGATCCCTGTGGTAGGCCAGGATATATTGTTGTTGGTTCCGAAGTCCAACTGCCACATCTAAAAACTACTTTCCGTTGGTAGAGGGCTGCAGCGATCCAACTAAGGAGGAATGGACTTACGTTTAGTTCAAGAAGCTGAAACATTAAAAAATCCAGTGGTACTCTGTTGTATGCGTCCTCAAGATCAATCGCTGCAGCAACGGTTTCAGTGCCTGAGTGGAAACCTTCATAGACATCATGGGCAAAGACTGCTGCATTGGTCCAGGTTTCTCTTTTTGGACGGTACCCACCCAGGGTAGGTGGGAAAACACCTTGCCTCTCTAGTTGGCTTGATATTTTCCTGGCAATTACCTTCTCCAGCAGCTTGCCTATTGTATTCTGCATGGTTATAATTCGATATCCCTGAATTTTTTTGTGGTCTTTGTCAGGCTTCGGCAAGGGAATCAGATAGCTGTGTAACCATTCCTCCTTGATGCTAGCACTCCCTATACTGTTGTTGTACATGTCTGCTAGTTTCTCTAGCTCATTGTCGGTACACCTATTTATGTCGTCGTATCTTATGCCATCAGGACCTGGAGCACTGTTTTTTGATCGTCGAAGCACAGCCTTGATTTCTTTCACTGTCACTGTGTCTTCCTCCGAAGTGTTCTGGGCCTTGCATCTGTCTGAGGTGACCTCCTTGGCCAGATTTCGGCCTCCCATGTCTGTCTGGTTGCCCTGCTCAAGGTAGCGTTCAAAGAGGGCTTTGCCCTTGTCCTCGTCAGTCCTCTGCCAGGTGAGGTCAGCACCTTGGAAGTCTGAAATGCTCTTATTCTTGACTACACCACTCATGCTTGTATGTAGTCGCCAGAACAATTTCAGTGACTTGTCTGTGCTTACTCTTTGACACACCTCTGCCCATTTTTCGCTTTTAACCACCTTGACCAGTTTTTTGAAATAGCTTACTTTTGTGTGCATCTCTCTTTCTAAGTGCAAGCAGGGACTAGGATGACCAGCTCTGTTCTTCTTGGCATTTTGCCATCTCCTTACAGCACTACGCTTATCCACCCAAGCCTTCTCCACCTCGAAACTCCACCACGGTGGCTGCTCCCAGCTTTTTTTCCTGCCCTGAAACGTTCTGCGCTTGTCACGTCTTATTTTACTCACCACATCTTGCCCTGTACTGTCATACTGGAACGTCTTTACCTTTAGCTTGTGCTGCCTGGTTCTGCCTTTCTCCACCAATATGCTGCACGGGTGGTGGTCGCTGCCATGGTGTCCTAGGACACCCCATCTACACACTGTAGTGAGTGAAGGTGAAACTAGCGCCAGATCAATAGCACTGTCCTCATCGCCTGGACGGCTTGCTGTCCTGGTGACACAGCCACTGTTAATACAAACCAGGTCGATGGTTTCCAGTGCAGTCTCGAGCTCCTCCCCTTGTGTATTGGAGGAAGTGTTTCCCCATGCTCTGCCTTAGCGTTGAAGTCACCACAGAAAATAACATTTCTCTCGTGGCCTAATATGCCACTTAAGCACTGCCACTTCTGGGCGTCCATACTCGCATTGCGGGCATAAACATTAACCAACACGAATGGTATACTGGAATGAACTCTCAACGCCTGTATTTGTATATCGTCACTGTCCCAACTGGACATGTCTAGCTCTGACGCCACCATGCTGTCGCGAACGAGAATCGCCGTTCCCAGATGTCGTCTGTTGTAGAAACATTTGAAGCCGGCAATTCGGAGTAGCTGATCGCCCAGTCTCGTCTCCTGGAGTGCTACAATGTCGTTCCTGTAAACTAGGGTTTCTAAAATAGAGCCCCGTTGTTTTACACTGGCACAGTTCCAATATAGAATACGGATATTCCTGAGTCCTAGACGGTGACACTTGAGTCTAAAACGCCTCAAACCACCGCGCTTACCTTGTTTTTTTTTTCCCTGCGCGGCTACCACGCCGCTTCGTTATGTTGACTGCTGGCCCATCGGAAAACACACGTTGTTCCGCCATGTTGAAAAAACGTAAACACAGACTGATTTGAACCACACACGCTGCTGAAAATTCACTCAAGGATGGCTTCGCTCGATGCACGAACTCCGTAGCACCCGCGCAGATCTTGAGTAGAAACTCCTGGTTTTACATCCTGGCACACAAATTACACGCAATAAATCCATCTCCTACGCGAAAAAGTTAACGAACACAAAACAACACGACCGTCCGTAGCCATCTTGAAACCGGAAGTCGCCTTTACATTCGCCAGTCGCCATATATTCGGCCTTTACAATCACTCATCGTCCGTTCATCAACAGTGCATTATACACTCACACAGGAAAGAAAAAACATTGTCAAATGAATGTTATAAGTATAAACAATGCATATTATCATGTTATGTGACACATCTCGAATCCCACACCAATCCATACACATTCCTCACCCACCACACCAGCCACACATTCCCTCACCAACCCATAAATCTCGCAACCACCCACACACACATACCCGAACTCACACAAACTCACCCACACACACAGGCCCCACCAACCCACCCACCCATATACCCCCAACCATACACATACCCCTCCCATACACACATCCTGCACCAACCCTAACCCTGACCCTAAACCTAACCAATAAGCCTAACCAATAACTCTAAGTGACAACAGACAACCCAAAAGTAATAGTATGGCCAAAATCTTGCCTAACCCCAAAGCCTAACCCAAACCCTTAACCCTGACCCTGACCCTAACCAATAAGGCTAACCAAGTGAAAGACTGGAAGATAACAGGTTGAAACCTGCCTAACTCTAACCCCAACCCTTAACACTAACCCCTAACCCTAACCCCAACCCCCTTGACATTTTTGGGGGTTCTGTTCAGGGAGTCCCTGGATTTCTAAGAACCATAGCCCTCCGGACAATCCCTCAAGTGTTCAGTTTCTACAAGGAAAAACAAGACCATGTGCTGTAGACGTTTTGATGCTGAGAGACAGTCCTCCGGACAAACCCACAAGTGCTCATGCAAAGACAGACAAGACAGATAGCGAACTCTTGTACATTCAGGAAGATTGCTAAACTGATGTCAATATATAGGTGGCCAAAAATGTCCACCTCCATTAACATTGACTTAGAGAGACGAAATTTCTCCTTCATGAAATACCAGTCCATGGTATCAGGGCGGCGTCACTCGTGAAGTCCAAACTCTGACCCCCTTTTTCAGAAGTTAAGCCACAATGACCCCCCTTCTTCAGGGGATAGCCCAAGCATCATAGTTCCCTCTTCAGGAGGACAGCGGCGGCGCTGACACTAACTGTGGACGACTTCATGACGGAGGCGTTCCTTCTCTCTAAGTCCATGTCAACTAAAGTGAACGCTCTTGACCACTGATTGATTGCCAACCCCCCAGGCTTTTAAATTATGTCGCGGACCTCAGAGAGAAGTGTCCCTGTAGTCGTCCGGCCCCTTCTCCCTTGCTCAGGTATACAGACAACACAGCGGTACCAAAATTAACCAATCAGAAGCCAGGAAGCTGAAAACAAGCAACCAGATCTACGAAAGATTCAAAACAAGCTACACAATAGAGGACCCAAATACAACTAAACCGAATTATTCGACGGTTGAACGGGGCCATTCGTATCAGCAGCAAAATCAGAGCAAGTCATCCCCTACGGCCATACCGCGTGGCACATACCGGTTCTCCTCCCATTACCCAAGTCAAGCAACGTCGGGCGTGGTTAGTACTTGGATGGGTGACCGCTTGGCAACACAACGTGTTGTAGATATTTTTTTTAAAATTTTTGCTGTGTCTTGTGATTTTAGCCTTGTACAATTTTGTTGTTTTGGTACCCGCCTGTCTACTAGCATTGTAGCCCTCCGGACACATCTACAGGTGCTAAGTCTCCCAGTGAAACCCGCCACAACAACACAACACGTGTTGCTGGCTTTATTACGTTTTAATTGTCACCCCCTTGAAATTTTCTGTTTTAAGTAACTCCCTAGGTTTCTAAGAACCGTAGCCCTCCGGACAAACCCGCAAGTGCCCAGTCTCACGCACCCAAAGACAGACAAGACAGATAGCGAAATCTTGTGCATTCAGGAAAATTGCTGAACTGGTAAATGGTAAAGGGCCCTCAAAAGGTCCGTGGTTATGGGTTGTGGAGAGCGGTGTGTTTTGGGCAGCAGGCCTACTTTGAGGTGGTGTACTTGGTGACGGCCTTGGTGCCCTCACTGACTGCGTGCTTGGCCAGCTCACCAGGCAGGAGGAGACGGACAGTGGTCTGGATCTTTCTGGAGGTGATGGTGGTGCTCTTGTAGCATGTCTACACAGATACAAGTACAAGACATCTACAATTTTCAATTGTGGTTCATTCTGTTTATTTTAGCCGTCAGTGTTAAGTTGTTTTAGGTTGGCTTCTGTTGTCTTCTTCTTATGCCCTTTATCATCCAATGGAACATCTTCTTCTTATCTTATTATTGTAAATGCTTGCGCACATTTTTCATGTGCTTTTCCTGTAAAATCCCCCAGTAGAGTCATTCTGCTAAGAGAAATGGGTGCTTCCAGGTTTTATTGAAAAGATGCTTGGTTGGTCGTTTTTTTCCACAGCTATCAGCATTCTGCTGCTTACATAAATACAGAGATTGTATGCCTGTCAAATATTTCACATGGTTAATTTTTGTTGGTTGTACTCCTAACATTCTTAGGCTTGTTAAGATTTTTGCCATACTAATGATTTATCTTTTGTTTTTTTTCCATTTGGAACTACTGTGTTTCTCAGATATATACATATATTTGCCGCTGCTGGCCTCAGGGTCCTTCCTTTGATGCTTCTGATAATTAATGGCATGGATTCTGTTTTCTTCTGATTGCTATTCAGTGCTGCTTGTTGACTTTACACACGTAGCCTGTTTTTGCTTGCATTTCAAGTCAGCAAGTAGTCCAGTTTAATATGTGATTTTCTAGGTCCATTTATGTGGGTGATGGAGTTAATTTCATTCCTCTAAGATTATCCACAACTGTCTTACACTTCATCTTATCCAATACATTAAAGAAGAGAGTGAATTGTAGTGACCATTCTTGTCTGACTTCAATGTTTACCTCAGAAGTTAAGTCAGTTTGTTCATCGGTGCAAGCAAAATAGCATAGACGCTTGTAATAATTGATACAATACAAAGAGAGATCCTGTTCTTTGCTATTTTCCAATAAAGCCTCTCTGTGTACTCTCAAAATCTTCTTGAGATCAACGGGTAATCCTGGCAGACAGTGTCACATTTACTTATATTTCGCAGCTTTGTTGTTTACATCCGTTGTTATTTAATGACACCATCATATATTAGAGTTCATGCAATATTATTTTGTTTATTTACATTTCATTCCATAAATTGGAATTGAGTGATCTCCCTTTTAATATTTCTGGCAAGCATTATCTATACCACCTTGAGTTATCTCCCTTTTATATTTCTGTCAAACATTATCTGTTCTGCCTGTACTAAAGGAAGAAATCACTAATGCTATTAGCCATATGAAGAAAGGAAAACTAGCAAGGCACTTGCTGATAATGATGATTATCTATACAAATACTTGCTCAGATATATATTTATCCTGAGAAATATGTGTACACATTGTTTTGTGTTCATTCATTCATTCAGTAGTATGTCCTTTGCAGAACCTCGCTCCCATAACAACCTTCCGGAAAACTTCTCGTTCATAAGCAAGATGTCCCGCGTCCGACACACCCATCTGGAGATCATCAGCCACATCCTGCTCCCATCTTCTCTTTGACCTTCCTCTTCCTATCTTCCCAGGCATATACCCCTCCATTATTGTTCTCTCCAAACTTTCGTGACGTTTCAAGTGACCAGAATATTAAATTTTCTTTGTTTTATCGTCTTTACTAAACTTGCGTTTCAAGGACAAAATGTATTGCCTTGGTTACATTGCATCCAGTTTGGTTTCGTGTACACTTGATGCTGTGAATCCATTGTTTTCTTGGCATTACTCCGTCTCCATATCCAGATCTTGTTTGATTGTATGTTCTTATCGGTAGTTGATCAGGTTTCATGTGGATAAGATGTCCAATCACTTGATTTGCTGTCTTTTGGTCAAAGCACAACTTGATTACATATGACAGAGTTAAAGAATATAAAAGTGACATGTGTTGTTTGTGTGTATGCGTTCTCTTTGAACTCAAGTGTAGTATACACACATGCAACCACTTCCAGCACACTGGACTGATTTTTGCATTGGATTAGCTTTCCCAATTACCATTGTGTCTCGCCATCAGGCGAACCCACTCTGACTTCTGATGTAGCAGGTGAGGTTGTTTGCTGAACAACTGATGAAGCAGGCATCTGGAGGTTGTCAGTAGTAGTAAAATATGATCAGCATTTGATTTGTCGAACTGAAAATCTCATATAAGCAGAAAACAATTTACCACAATACAACATTGCCATTATATTTGGAGCCATTGAATCAAGTACCACATATTTAATTTAATTATGCTTACTTTTATTTATTTATTTTTTTAAATTTCACATGGCTCATGATATTATGCCTGCAGTTAGTTACTTTAGTAACATTTCCATTTTGTGTGGGTTGTGGTTTTGTGTTTGCTGATGAAGATGTACCTGCAACATCCTTGCTTTTTTGTAATTGTAATTTTGTAAAGCTAACCTGCACTTCATGTTTTCCTATTGTTTATGTTTCATCAGCTTTGCCACTGTGAAACCCATTTCATAATGTGAAGATAATTTTGTGTAGTGGAAATGACTTCATGAGCTGAAGAGAATTTGTCATCATGGAAACAAAACAGAGATGAGGAAGAAATAATTTGTTATAGTTTAAAAAGTGTGACATTAACAAAATTAGTCTCCCATGATAAAAACACCTTTATAAAATGAGTGAAAAACACAGATAGTCGCAAGACACTAATCACTCGTCTGTAGGCCCATTGGTTATCGGTTAGAATCCAAGTTAGGGTGGATTTGAATTTTTAAAACTGACTACGAACGAACGAACCTTCGAAAATAAAGTTCGTTCGTTCGTTCGTAGTCAGTTAAAAAAAAAAAAAAATTCAAATGGGCCTACAGACGAGCGATTAGTGTCTTGCGATTAGTGTCTTGCGATTAGCGACTATCGACTACGCTACCGCGCCTCTCAATATAGCATCAACTGGGGAACCCTTTAAAGGTCACTAAGACAGTTCATAAACAAACACACATGTATATTTTGGTGCTCATTGAAGCAGAAGAAAGAAGTAAGGACGAAAAGACGCACCAGACAACATAAAACTTAAAGCTATAGTTACCGACCGGGATTCGAACCTGTCACCTCTAAATGACGACAGGGTCATCTACGCATGACCAATTAGACACCCCAGTGGGACGCACAGAGTGTTTCCAAGGCACCGGGGCCAGGTTCTATACTGGCCAAGACCTACTAACACGTCCTAGTCGTGCGTCTTGGGCATCAGGTCCATTAGGGGTCCTAGGTTAACGTAGAAGGATCGCTGATTCTTCCGAAGTCGGAGAGTATCTGCCTGCACGGCGAGGAACCACCAGTCTGCACACCAATAAGCCAGACATGGGACAACGGATACTCACGCAAACCCCAGGTCCGGTATGACATCACACTGATGTTGGACAACAGGATGCCTTCATCCGACATACAGGACTTCACGCTGGAGTTCACAGCCAGCGAACAGCAAGCAAGCAAGCAAGACACCCCAGTATAGCGTGTAACTGTGCACAAATAACGTATTTTAGAGATTAACGTGGTGATATCCCTTGACTTCCATATGCACATAGGACATTGTTTACCTGTTGTTGTTTGAGTAGTTGTTCTATTATGGAATGTCCCCGTGCCAGTGGTGAATTATGATCTACTCTTTATATTCCCAACTCCACAAGTATGTTCAAGATGCAAAGAATGCACATACGGGCTTTTTTCTTTCTTTCTTTCTTTCTTTCTTTCTTTCTTTCTTTCTTTCTTTCTTTCTTTCTTTTTGTCTTTCTTTCTTTGTGTTGCTTGCTTGTTTTATTTTCTAACTGCCATGCGAGAACCCAAAGCATTTGTTTCTCTGCGCCGTACTTTCATGTCAATAAAACAGAGACACTAGGAATTGATATGAAAAGCTTCACAGTAAAGCTTACAAAATAGCAAGTACATTTTGTGTAACTATAAGAAAAAAAAAAGGATTATAATGCATTTTCAGTCAAACTACCGGAATGTTGAGAATGAATATCATATCTCATAAATGTATGGGAGATCACACTTTCATGCCACTCTCAGCTTCCTTGATGACGAATACCCACAGGACCTTTGGATCCGAGTCTACACAGATGGGTCAGAGCCAGAGCAAAATGCTGTTCGAAATGGAGGAACGGGAGTGTAAATAGAATACTCAAATAATACTAGGGACACGGCCAGAGTTCCAACAGGAAAGTACTGCCATAACTATGATGCTGAAATTGAGGCAATCAAGATAGAAATAGAGAAATTACAAAATACCAGCCATGGTAGACAATCTGTGGTGATATTGACAGATGCAAAATCAGTAATAGAGGCACTTCTGTCTGGGAAATTACCAGTTCTAAGGACATTATTTTCTGAACTTAGCAGTTAGCATAAGGTCACCATACAATGGATACCATCCCACTGTAGAGTACCCGGAAACGACAGAGCTGATTGATTGGCTAAGGAAGGAGTAAAGGAAGAACAGCCTGATGTGCCCATTACATTCCACCAAAAGAAAAGAATGATCAAATCAATCAGAAGGCCACCAAACCTTACTCAAGATGACTACCACGTTATGGACAGACCAGAACAGGTCATTATTCTGCGCCTCAGAACAGGACACAATAGATTACGCAACCACATGTATACAAAATTCAATATTGGTGACACAGCCATGTGCACATGTGGTTTGGTGTCGCAGACAGCAGAGCACATACTCCAAGACTGCCCAAACTACAACATATCCAGGCGAACCTTCTGGCCTAGAGAGACAACATTGGAAGATAAACTCTATGGACCGCTGAGTGAACTAACAAAGACTGTTAGTGTTAGATTCATACAAGAGACAACATTGCAGTTGTAGACATGTTTCAAGCGAACGAAAGAAGAAGAAGAACACTTTCATGGGAATAAATTCACTAGCAAACTGATAACGAAGTGAGATCGGTGCATTTTATTCATGAACTGAGTTGCTCTGATAATTAAGCAGCAAGTTTGCTATTAGGGAAAGCGACATTGTTATCCGGTCATGTTGGTGGCATACGTTCTAGGTAAAGATAGTTTCACAGCAGATAACTGCCGTTGGGGCGTGACGTAGTTAGCTTTCATATATTGTAGGTCACGGCTTATGAAGTAGGGGCGACTATTTCCTTTACTCGATGTCTTTCCTTCTCCGGCAGTTCCCTAAAATTAAAAAAAAAAAAACAACTAAAACTTGACTGGTACCCATATTTATGGTGTTGGTTCGACCACAGAGTCATATTGGTCCGGAAAAAAATATCCTACCCCTGTTGGGGATTTGGCCGAACCCACTGTTTTGCAGGAAAGTGCGCTATCCATTATTCCACCCCGGCTCATGTGTCTTAGGTTTACAAGTTCGTTGCATATCCTTTACAGGACGTAGCAGTCAACTCCAGCAATTTTTTTTTTTTGGCTTTGTGTGATTACTGTGCAAGTTTACGTTGAGTAGTTTGCGATTGCTTTTTCTGAACGACTCGCACTCATACCATAATATAGAAACCAACGTAAGGCGGTCTGCTTCCAAATCACCCGCTGCTGTGTTTCGAACGTGGTATGCGGGATTATGAATCACTACAGAACCGGCTGTCTTATAAAGGTAGCGCTACGAAATTCATTCTAGGTGATTGATGCAAAGCAACTTGACCCACATGGACCTGCTGATTGGTTGGTTTGTTGGAAGACCTCTGGAAGATGAGTTCTAACTCCCATGTGATGATGAATGGTCGTGGTGGTAGTTACTCGTATATTTATTTTATTTGTCCAGAAGTATTGGACTAATAAACGTAAGATTGAAAAGAGGGCAAAGGGAAGCTAAGAGCATTAGCCTCAGGAAAAATATTCTAAGAGGCGAAAAAGAAATTTAAGAACAAAATAGAGTAAAGGCAGTGCAATAATCAGAATACAAATCATACATGAATAATGGAAAATGCTGAAAAACCCCATAGACCGAATAAGGAAAAATATATTACTAGAAAGAAGAAAAATGCTAAGAATATATGAAGACATTTTTAATTTAATGGCCAAAAAGAAGACAAACTAGGAATTTCAATGAAGTATATGATAAGGTAAATAAAGAATGAAAGGATAAATGCATGGAGACAAAATGCAATTGGACAAACGACCAGTGCAGTAAAGCTGAAACTAATACAACATATGTACAGGCAAATTAACAATTTGACAAGAACAAAAATATGATTACCAATGAATGTTTGAAATCAAAGCAAGAAACATATTAATGAAGGATTATGTTATATAAAGAGATGGAATGAAAGAGTACAAAAGCTATATGACGGAGAAGAAGACAACAAAACACAGCAAGACATATATTTGAGCTTGATGTTGAGTTGAGTTGAGATAAGAACCGACATCACTGTACTCAGGACATTCCCATACGTGCTCCGTCCCCTCGTTCAACAGCCAGCGAAGAGTCATACTACTAATCGTTCCCACCGCTAACTGATTAAAAGTTCTCCTGGTCTTCCCTCTCAGTTTTGAGATTCTTCCAGAACCCATGCCGATCCCCCGCAATCTCATTCTTTCCACATATGAGTTCTCAATCTGTTCCTCCGCCTTCTCCACCTGGTCCCACAAGCGCACGACCACATCCCCCTTGTCCATAGGCAAACTACCACCAAGAAGTGCATTCCCTGCTAGCCTATCAGCCTGTTCATTCCCCCGTACCCCCGCATGGCCAGGGCAAAATACCCATACAATTCTCGCAATCTGTGACCTCTGAAGCGACGAGAGCCATTCCACACGAAACATTCCTTTCTCCACCTTACTAATCATATTCTTTGAATCCGTAATGAATACAACGTGTATTGCAGTAGTTGACCTTCATGTAATTACATCAAAGTATCTGACAAAGTGGAAATGTTGGAGGATGTTAAAATTGATGGGAAGCTCTCAGAATAATGGAAACGTTTACTGGAAACAAGAAGCGGAAATTAACATTGGAAGTAAAGTTGGCAATTATGAGCACATAAAGCAAGGAATAAAACAAGCATGTGTTTTGTAATCGAATCTCTTTTCTCTCTCTCCTTCTCTATCTGTGTCCGTCCGTCCGTCCGTCCGTCTGTCTGTCTGTCTGTCTCAGTTTCTCTCTCTCTCTCTCTCTCTCTCTCTCTCTCTCTCTCTCTCTCTCTCTCTCTCTCTCTCTCCCTCTCTCTATCTCTCGCTTCCTCTGTGTCTATAGCTAAAGAAATAAACAAGAGAGAGAGAGAGAGAGAGAGAGATCAACGAACGCCTATGTATTACAGGGGCCAGTAAGGAAAGCAAAGAAAGTAATTCTGTTCCCCACCATGTATACCATGTATGTAGTAAGATGTGACTAAGGAAGGTTGACTTTTTCCCGTAGACACTTTTAATTGCAAAATCTAAATAGCCATTAACACGCGGACACAAGAATAAAGGAGGTGAAAGACAGAAGAAGAGATCAAAGATAGCCAGAAATACGAGTTGGGGGTTTCATTTCTGCGTTATGCAGGTGACACTTTAATTACATGCATTAGATCTGCAACAACTCTTGGCATATTGTAGTAGTAAAGCGTGCAAAAACACAAAGTACTTTACTTTGAACAGTAACAAAAACAGAAACAATGGTTACATCAAAGAAAAATATAGCACCAAAATATATTATTTAAAAACAAAAGAATTATACGAAACGAAGTCAGTAAATATTAGGCGACCATCATAACATCAGAGGGAAGTTGCAGGACAGAGTAAGAGCAGAATAGACCATTCATAAGATACCTTTCATGGTTTGAAAAGTACCTTGTATAACAAATCACCTTCATTGACGGAGAGAAAAAGACTGCTGGAATTATATTGAAATCTGCATGGAAGATTTTGTTTTTGTTTACGTTCGCTAGCCTTGAACTCAAGCGTAGTCCATACACCTACAACTACGTCTAGAGCACTGGACTGGTTTTTGCGCGTGGATTAGCTTTCCCTATTACCAGTGCCCCTCGCCATCATGCAAATGCCCTCCAGAATTTGCGTCCCTAAGTCAAGAACGAGAAGTAAAGTAATCATTTTAATCCATCGACCGTAGTATGGTTTGAGCCCACTCCCTCGGCCTTAGAGGTTTAATAGCGACAGCTCTTATAAATTCTGTGATGTTGACCTCTGCTGTATGGTAGTGAATCTGCGATTGTGAACGAGCAAACTGGGAAGTGATTAGAGGCAGCGGAAATAAGGTTTCTGAGACGGATGTTGCAAATAATTTGGACTGTCGGAGTAAACAGCAACGATTGCCCGTTAGAGGCAATGAAAGCAGATCATTATATATAACTGTAAAAAAGAGACAATGTTTTTTTTTTTTTTTTTTGGGGGGGGGGGGGGGGAATCATATAATTAGAAGAGAGACATTGGAAACATTTTTGACCACAGGGAAGATTAGAGGGAGAAGAAACAGAGCGAGATAAATTATGCCTGATGGTCTGATATGCTATAGGGGAATGTCAGCAGTAGAACTGATCCAGAAAACCACGGACCGAGATCTATGGAGAGACATGAGCGCCTATGCCAGTTGGCAGGGCGTATGACGATGAGGAGTCAATGTCAATGATGTGTTGCGATAGTGTTGTTATCTGTTCAATTAGAAAGTAAGTTGTTGTGTCTGGTCACTTAGAAAGTAAGATGTGGTGTCTGTTCAATTAGAAAGTCAGACGCGTTGTCGGTTCAGTTAGAGCAGTGGTTCTCAACCTTTTTTGGCCCGTTCCCCCCTTCACCATATTTTTAGAACGTCATTCTCCCCCCCACCCCCCCTCTTCCTATAAAAATTTGGCCCGTTCCCCCCCCCCCCTTCACCGTATTTTCAGAACGTCATTCCCCCCTTTCATATTTCCTATCTAAAAATCCCCCCACCCCTATACAGTATACCTAAAAATGTAAGGTAAATTTAATAGTACATACTAAAACAAGTCTAGACATCCACATAAAACATGATTTGTGGGTCTACTGACTTTATAAAATGATTTTTAAAAGGATGAGAGGTACTTAACTGTAAAGTATGAAGGGAAAAACAATATCAAGTAATCGGTTCTTGTATTAATGCGATCTTGAAATGGTCTTCATTCCCCCCCCTCCCCCCTGGAAACCCTAAAATTCCCCCCTTGGGGGGGGGGGGAATTCCCCACCGGTTGAGAACCACTGAGTTAGAGAATAAGATGCGGTGTTTATTCAGTCAGAAAGTTAGATGCGGTGTCTGTTCAATTAGAAAGTCAGATATGGTGTAGATAATCTGCGAACATGCGCAATTATTGAAATGCGCTGCAACGACACGTTTTCTTATCATAATGTCCCACGAATCCTAGGTCATACGCATATAGCATGCAGGATGTACTTTTGACAGTGCTAACTTGTGAGTGTTGTTGATTGTTTGCTTAATTCCTTGTTAGTATACACAAACACAACAGTATTCAACTTTATTAAGTATACTGCGTAATTGCAAACAAATAAACATCTAGCTGTTTACAGTACATAGAACATAACAATCACATAAAAGTGGCATCCGTTTACATATTTTTCGAGATTCACCAAACTTTATTGTACTCAAAGCAATAAATCTTTGCGTATAACAAACAAAATATAATCAACACAAACTGTTGCAGACTATTTACTGTACGCGTGAACGTACTTCTCTCGAGGGCCTGGGGGAATATGGCGGACTTGCAGCGCTTCTATTGTGCCAGATATAGTGGTGACTTGCATTATGACACTGAAGATGATGAACAGAGAGGAAGAACTGTGGCAATAGATAGCAACTTGATGCATGGCGACTGTTGTCATTGTTCTTCTCGAATGCGGCTGCTGGAGTGGGGAATTGAGTATTGGACTTGCCACATTGGCCACAGGTGAGGATGGTACCGAAGCAGCTGGAATCAGGGGTGTATCACTTTAGCAGGATCTGGGATGCTGAAGAAATAGCAGCAGTCTGGAGAGACGGGTGAGTGCGAAGCTGCCAAAGACAGGGAACATACAGGGGTGTGCAAATTATGGAGGAGTAATATTACTCTCAGTTCATATGAAAATATTTCGTAGAATGATTCAGGAGAGATAAATACACATAGATGTCATTGACACATAACTAAGGATTGAACAGGCAGGTTTCCCACCAAATATGACCTGCACTGACTAGAAAACACTACAACGTGAAATAACAGAGCAAAGCATCAAACCGAACTCATCACTTTATGCTGAACTTGTGAACTATGAAAAGGCCGATGACAGAATTGACAGTATATCTCTACGGAAACTGACAAGGCAATGTAGGATCTCACAGCAAACCAATAATTTAATTTCACTCCTGGGAGTCGTTGTCGCTGTCTTCATAATCCAGAGTACTGTCAGTGAGAACAAGAAAGGTGACAAATAGCACATTAATCTCACTGTTGTTCTTATTTCGAATGCCTCCGATAGTTTTCTTCATGCAAAACTCTGCACCTCATATCTCAAAATATTGTCTATACAGCTGGATGATCTGAGCCATGCTAATGTCATGCTGATGACAATGCCGTCCTATCCTACACACAAAATCAAAAGGTAAACTAAACATATTAGGCGTGACGTCACAACAATTAGTTTTAAAAATGCATAGATAAACTAAATGAGAATAAATCAAACAAATTATAACCCGATTCCCCTTTGATGACACCACACTTTGAGATGTGGAATCTAACCCCTGTTTATGTAGCAATGTAGAGATAGATGGGGAGGGGAGCATATAGGTATAGTAAAATAGTAATGAAAAAAAAGGCGAGAGTAGCTTTAACAGAATTGGGAAATGTATGGATCTTAAAAGAAATTAAACCTACCACCAAATTTAGAGTAATTAGCTCCAATGTTAAATCCGCACTGCTTTACAGACCAGAAACACAGAGATCGACTAAAAGAAATACTAGTAAACTACAAATATTCCTTAACGGTACCTGCGCAATATAGAACTAAAGTAGTATGCCAGAATCACTCAAGCGAAGCTTAGGAAGAGAACTAGACAGATTGCAGCGAAGATAAGAGACCATGGATAGAACACACATGACAGACCTGATAATAATACAACTAGAAAGTCCTTTCACTGGAACCTACAAGACAAACTAAAATAGAGGAAAACTTTAAAAAAAAAACCCCCAAAGAAAACAGAGAAGATAGTTAGAGGCAAAGATGCATAATATGGAAAGACCATTGAGGGAGCTGATGTAGATGGCAAAAGATGGCACGGCTTGATGTAAGTTGGTTGAGGTTTTATGCTCCAGCAGAAGATAAAGGCAGAAGAAGTAGAATAACAAATAAACTATAATTGAGTTGTCACCATATAGTCTGGGTATTTATTCCGAAGAGAATATAATCATAATATAATCGGGGTGGCTCAACAAATCCAAAACTCCACATTGTGCCAGCGGCTTCGGGCGGGGGAGAGCAATTGGGAGGGTACAAGGCTTATCCTCTTGCGAGGAAATTCAACCCAAAGACTAAATGTCATGGTAGGGCAGACGAGGTCCTAAGCCTTGGTCAGAAACTGGTCTTGGATAGAAGCTCCGACAGGCGGTTAGATAGAGCTTTGCTGATACGACAGCTTCTGCAGCTCATCTTATTGCAGATGTATTGGTGTTATGGACAACTCATGGTCCCTGCAATTCAGGCCAGACTTTGTGCTATGGAAAGGTATAACTTCATCCGTGATCTTACCGCCATGGATTGTGGTTATTATGCATTCTTTAAAGCACAGTGTAACAAACTATCATCTGTCAAGACCTCAAGGTGCCAATAGTGATCAATTTAAATCCACTGTTTAGTGTTGGTTATAATTAATTACTTCATAGGACTACCCAGAAATCATCATCATCAAGTGCCGTGCCAGCTGGCGTAGGCGTTCATGGCTCTCCACAGATCTCGGTCTTTGGTGTTCTGGATCAACTCTGCTGATGATATTCCTCCATGCCACTGTCTCAATCCGTCCAGCATCATTTCTCTTGGTCTGCCTCTGCCTCTCTTCCCCTCGATCTTTCCAGTTGTCACGATGTTCTCCAATGCCCTTCTTCTCATCACATGACCAAAGAAAGCTGTTTGTCTCTTTCTTATTGTTGCATATAGTGTTCTAGTTTCATTAGCCTCTTTCAGGCAATCGTGGTTAGTTACTCTGGCAGTCCAAGGAATTAGCAACATTCGTCTTAAAAACCACATCTCTGTCGCTTCTAAGTTCTTCCTAATTTGTTCATTTACATTCCAAGATTCGCTGCCATACAGCAAAACTGGTTCTATATAGCATTTAGCACTCTTTTCTTACATTCATTGATAGCGACTTATTGCATAAGATACTCTTCATTTTCTGAAATGCGACTTTTGCCTGCCCTATTCTGCTCTTAACCCAGCAATAGAACATTGAATACTAATTGTACATTTGGTTTTCTGTTTTGTTTACATTGTGATTCCTACATCAATTTTGCTAGAACATTAATTGTGTTTTCTGTTTGCCCTGTTTGTGTGTGACACGGTCCAAATGACAGGCAATAGTTGGAAACAATTATTGTAGCCAGATGATTAATCGATTTGTCCGCTGGGCATGAACCAGTCAGGTGTCTCAACCATCTGTTGGTGAATCTGAGTGGTTTTCATGAGTAGAGGCTGGAGGTGCCAGATTAGTACTCAACGAAGTGTTAGCTGCATGTCCTTTACAGGTCGTCGCAATTAACGCGAATTGGCTTCGGGCGGAGGAGCGCAATTGGAAGCGTACAAGCCTTATCCAACTGCGAGTGGCCTATATACTAAATGTCATAGCAGGGCAGACCAGACCATAAGCCTTGGTCGGCAACTGGTCTAGGATCGAAGCTCTGAAAGGCGAACAGTTAGAGCATTGCTTTACTCATCCGGCAGTTTCAGCAGCTTGTCTTGTTCCAGATATTTTGGTGTTACCTTTACTCTCGAGTAAACTAGGCAGGGCGAGAGAGGGATCAGGCTGCGTTGGCAACACATGGTCTCTACAATGCAGCCCAGGGTTGGTGCAATGGATAGGTATAACCCCCATCCCCGGTCCACGCAATGGATTGTAGTTATTATGCCTGTTTTGAAGCACGATGCAACAAATCATCGTCTGTCAAGGAGGCAAAGTCTCAGTAATAGTAACAGAGTTGAGGTGAACCTGGCTAAGGAAGACAATTTTATTTTCATGCGTCGAAGTGCACTTATTCCTTCAGCCAGGAGCATTTGGATGCGACAGGTTTGAATTCCGGTCGGCAACTGAATCTTTCAATTTTGATGGTGTTTATTGTGTCCGCTGATCTCTACTTCTTTATTTCCACACCTATCAGCGCCAAACAATACGTGTGTGTTTGTTTATTTTTATTAACTGTTTTAGTGACCTCAAAGGGTTCCCGAAAGGAGTCTCCGTAGCGAAGTGCTTACTCCGCCTGCCTCGTGTTCCGAAAGCCGTAGATTCGATTCCATCCAACGCCGTTCGGCTCACGAGTGCAATTTTCTCAGAAGCTCCCGGGAGTCGTCGTTGGAGTTACGGAGTTCGTGCTTTGTGCGACGCTTTCTGTAGGCCTTTCTGTGGAAAGAGAACGAGCCAAAAGGGATAACATTCAGTACAATGCAGTCGATCCTCTTGACATTAAACCCCTTTTAAGGGTGTCCCAAATGATATTTCTGTGTCACATGTACATTTGCGTGTTTGTATATTTATTTTCTGTTTAAGTCTGTTTTGTGGTTCTCTAATATTGTCTATCTACTGGCAATGATCATTCGTGTATACAGAAACAACCAGTAGAAAGTCTTTTAAGGCTGAAATATGTTGATTAACTGAGGTATTTAACGATCACATTCTTATCAAGTCAAATACGCCATAGCCGAGTATGTTTCACAGTCAGTTTGCCATTCTGCTGTAGATAATGTTGAGTCATTGCGGTGCATACATAATTTTTAGCACAGTGTAAAATGTGCAGTTTGGCAGAATTTTTAACAAGTGTTATGTAAAACATGTACCATATGTCGCCAGGCGGGTCAGGATCTTATTATCATTGGATGACAATAACTATTTTTATAGCACGCTTTATCCTGGATCATGTAACCATCCAATTGTTTTAATAGACAATTAAACAGCTTCTATATTTGAATACAACATGACATCTGTATTTAAATTCCACACGGCATCACTGAATCATCCTTATTTACCAGAATCAAATGTTATATTTTAATCATGAAGTGGTTGAAATCTAATGTGCCTCTATGGGGATGGACAGTTTCAGCCAGAGCTTACTGACATCTCAAACTCATGCACGGTTCGGACAAGAATTAGTCACCACATGCCAATATGCTGTGACCTAGTATAAGTGAGCGTGTAACAATACTTTTACAGAGAGAGAGAGAGAGAGAGAGAGAGAGAGAGAGAGAGCGGGGGGGGGGGGGGGGGGAAGCGAGGAGACAGAGAGGAGACAGACAGACAGACAGAGAGAGTAAGAGAGAGAAAGAGAGAGAGAGAGAGAGGACGCGTTGTTGTAATGGTTATGCTGATGCACTGACTTTGACATGAACGCGGATTCGATTTCAGCTCTCGACGTTCGCTGTCAGAGGGAAAAAAACCAACCGATTACTTAATGATCCATGCACTCAGTTCCGTGCAGCTCAATAGTTCTAGCACTCCACTTACCCACAGCATCTATATATATATATATATTGTTTCCATTGGCACCTTTTCGTCTTGACAGACGATGGTTTGGTACATTGTGCTTCAAAAAGGCTTAATAACTACAACCCTAGGCGGTGGCGGATGTGACTGATAAGGTCAATTCGCGCTGTACATGTTCGTCCACAGTGGATGCATGTGAAAACATGGGCTTTTCCACCATCATGCACCATCTTACGTCTCTCACGCTCTGTGTGTGCTTTATCTGCAATCATTTTCTCCTTTGTCTTTATTCCATTTCTGATAGTTGCCCTCCATGCAACACGTTCAGCGGCGACTTGCTCCCAATGTGCATTATCAATGCCTGTATCAATCATGTCCCGCTTACACACATCTTTGTATCGTAGTAGAGGCCGACCCTGAGATCTCCTACCCATCTGTAATTCACCAAAAAAGATGTCCTTTGGTATTCTACCATCATCCATCCTCCTAACGTGTCCTATCCATCTAAGTCTACGAAGACTGAGCATGGAACACACCGTCACACAACCTGATCTTTCCAATACTTCAGTATTTGTGATTTTGTCTTGCCACTTAATACCAAGTATTCTTCGCAGAAACCGCATATGAAAGCTGTTTAAACGTTTCTCTTGGTGTGAGTAAGTTGTACCAGGTTTCACTGCCATAAAGAAGAGTACTAAGGACACAGGCTTGGTAGACAAGGACTTTTGTTTTGGCAGTAAGCTTCCTGTTCTCCCAGACTCTTTTTGCTAACATGTTCATTGTTGTTGCTGCCTTACCAATCCTGATGTTGATTTCCTGATCTAGGGATAATTTGCTATTTACCTCTGATCCTAGATATGTAAAATGGTCTACTATCTCCAGTTCGGCGTCGTCAATAAAGATTGATGGTACCCCATGTGCACCTTGTGACATAATCTGTGTCTTCTTTTTGTTAATTGTTAAACCAAATTCAGAACAAGCATTGGAGAATGCAGATAGTAGATGTTGTAATTCTTCCTCAGAGTGGGTCGTAATTGCAGCATCATCCGCAAAAAGCAACTCTCTGATTAGTACCCTCCTAATTTTGGTCGTAACCTTCAATCTCTGAGCATTATAGGGGCCGCCATCTGAGCGTGAGTGAATGTATATAACGGCATCCTGATCACGAAAGGCATATTTCAGTAGAAGTGAAAAGTATATTCCAAAGAGGGTGGGGGATAGTACACAACCTTGCTTAACTCCACTCTTGATTTCAAACTCTTCTGAAGTTGCACCATCAAACTTGATTATACCCTTCATGCCTGTGTGGAACGATTCCACAATGGACAGAAGAGTTGGTGGGCAGCCAATCTTCTTTAGTGCCTTGAACAGACCCTCACGACTGACCAAATCAAATGCCTTTGTGAGGTCGATGAAGGCAATAAACAGTGGTTGATTTTGTTCCCGGCATTTTTCTTGCATTTGTCGCAATGAGAATATCATATCAATGGTAGACCGGTTCTGTCGGAAGCCGCACTGTGATTCAGGGTAGATTTGATCTCCTAGGACTGCGCAGAACAATTCTGGCAAATACCTTCCCAACAATACACAGAAGTGAGATACCCCTATAGTTGTTACAGTCGCTCCGATCGCCCTTGTTCTTGTACAGTGTTATGATGCTTGAATCTTTGAAATCCTGTGGGACTTGTCCTTCTCGCCAGCATAGCTCTATTAGCTGGTGGATCTGTAGAGTGAGTGTGTCTTGCCCACTCCTGATAACCTCTATTGGAATCCCATCCTTACCTGGAGCCTTGCCAGATGCAAGTTCATTTATAGCACACTTTACTTCTGTTATGGTAGGAAGTGTGTCCAGGTGGTTAAGAGTTGGCAGGGCCTCTATGGCGTTGAGGGCATCATCCGCTAGTTTGATCTCATTTGAGTAAAGCTCTAAATAGTGCTCTACCCAACTATCCATCTGCTGTTTCTTATCAGTGATGATTTCTCCAGTCAAGGTTTTCAGTGGTGCACTTCTTTTGATCATTGGACCACAGGCTTTCTTTATCCCTTCATACATGCTTCTGATGTTTCCCTTATCACTTGCGATTTGAATGGACTCACATAACTTGATCCAATAGTCATTTGCACACTGCCTGGCAGTCTTTTGCACATCCTTCCTAGCTTGCTTCAGCTCACTCAAGTGTTACGCGTTGTTCTTTCCTTGTTTCTTAAAAGAGCTATCTTCTTTTTATCAATCAAGGGCCGCAGTGTCTGGCTGTTTACCGCAAACCAGTCCTGCCTCTTATGATCCACAGTGCCGTAAACCCCTACCGCAGTTTTATAAAGAGTTTCCTTAAGTTTACCCCACTTTTCACTTACTGTACAATTTTCTGATGTATCAGTGAAAGCGTCTTCAAGTTGCTGTTGAAACTCAAAGCACTTTTCAGGATCGTGAGTGTTAATAATATTAATCCTGGGGCTAGATTTATGTTTAGCTGTGTAGATTCTCTTTGGTCTCAGTCTAACCCTTGCAACAACCAAAGAATGATCCGTATCACAGTCAGCACTGTGGTAACTTCGAGTTAATGATGTATGGTTCAGATGTTGTCTCCGTGTGATGATGAAGTCCAGCTGATGCCAATGGCCGGATCTTGGATGTTTCCATGTGACCTTATGCAGCTCTTTTGTTTTAAAAAAGGAGTTTGTAATACATAGGTCATTTCTGGTGCAATGCTCCAGCAGCCTTTGCCCATTTTCATTCATGCGACCGATGTTGTATTTTCCAAGGCACACTGGCCATGAACTCGAGTCCTTGCCCACACGAGCATTGAAATCACCGAGCATATAAATGTAGTCGGATTTTGGAACTGCCTTGATCACAGAGTCTAACTCCTCATAGAACGAATCCTTCACATCATCAGAGGAAGCGAGTGTCGGTGCATATGCAGTAATAATGGTGGCAAAACCACAAGAGGTTGCCAAGCGCAGGGATAATAGTCTTTCATTACCTCCAGCTGGAATTTCAATCATTCCCAGTAGCGAATTCTTCACTGCAAAGCCTATATCATGTTGCCATTTTTTCTGCCTGCCCTCTACCCTTCCCAAAAAAAAGGTGTAATTGTTTTCCCTGAATGACCCTACCTCAGCGAGGCGAGTCTCCTGCAGGCCAGCAATATCAATGTTAAGATGATTGAGTTCGGCATCAATCACAGCCGTTTTTCTCACATCGTCAATATTCGTCAAGTCAGTGGAAAATCCTGGACTCATGGTTCTTACGTTCCAGGTTGCAAGCCGTAGCTTGAGGTTTCTATTTTTCTTTTTATCAGTTCTTGGTGCATTGGTTTTACAGCCTGCGATGCAGATTTTGTCCTAGCCCCAAGCACCCATTGTAGCAGGCAGGCTGTGGCAGATCATCACCCAATTGGCCGGGGGCTGCCCAGCTTGAGGAGGGCGGTAGCTGATCAGTGACACATGTAGATGTCTCCCACCATCAGAAGCAACCCGTGGCGCCCCATGTCTACGCCAATTGACAAGGACTTATAACCAGTAAATGTTACCTCTCGCTTTGATTCCGAGACCGGTTAAGACCAGGGATGGAGTTATTGCCTCTTCAAAGCCTGGGATAAAATATAGAGACCTTGTGTTGCCCATGCAGCACGATCTCTCTCTCGGCCTGCCTAGTTCACTCCAGAGGAAAGGTAACACCTATACAATTGTACAAGACAAGCTACAGAACCTGCCGGATCAACAAAGCAATGCAGTAACTGTCCGCCTGTCGGAGATTCGATCCTAGACCAGCTGCCAACCAAGGCTTAGGTCCTGGTCTGCCTGCCATGACTTTTAGTCGGGTTTGGTAAGCGCCGCCCAACATTCGGCGCTAACAGAAAACAGCTAGTACCGTCTACTGTCATACGGTAGCTCAGTCATATCTGACTAAGACCTCACACACACACACAAACGCGCGCGCGCGCAAGCACGCACGCACGCACACGCAAGCACGCGCACGCACAGGCACACACACACACACACACATATATTACAGTTAGTGTTCTAGCTTACTAATACAGATTCGAGGAGCTATGGGGCTGCCTTTACTCCCATTTTATGAGGATCTTCCGATCCACAGTATGCACTTCTGGCACGAACGGCCCCAAGTTTGTCAGTTAGCAGTCCACCTAAACCACTAAACAACCAAGGCCCCCACTGACCATGTATGTCACAGTGAACAGTGTGTGTTGTCGACATTGCAAACAACCCTAGGTCGATATCTAGCAAGGTGACGTTGAGTAGTACGCATTTCTTTCTGAAGAAAAAAAAGTCATACAGTTTAAGTCCACTTATTTTGTTGTTGGTTTAATTGAACCACCGATCCCTCACATCAGCTTACGATAACAATAAGGTATATACGAGCAATCAACCGCTCATAGGTTGTGTATGTTTTGTTTTCCGCTCGCTAAATTTGAACTAAGCGGAGTCCATACAGGTGCTACTACTTGGAATGCACAGGATTCTCTGAGTTTGTTGTATCGCATAGATTTCTCTATATATCCAGACTTCGAGAGCTGAGTATGTGAGAGGGTTGGCTATATATAAGATCAAAGATCGAGAAAACAAAGAAATTTTTACAGAAATTTTGGTCACTTGAAACGTCAGTGAATGTCTAGAGAGACTATACTGGAGGGTATATACTGGGAAGAGAGGACAGAGGAAGGCCAAGAGAATGATGGGTGCAGGCAATTGTGGCGGATGATCTCCAGAGGGGTAAGGTGTGTCGGACGTGGGACATCTGCCAATACTTGTGATCGAGAAGTTTCAGGAAGGTTGTTATGGAGACGAGGTCTGCAAATAAGGCGACATGTTACTGAGATGAGTGACTAAGAGAGCCTCGCCAGCAGAGGCTAATCACATCCGAATTCTGAGTGTAATTCGTAATTTACGGTCCAAGTCAGTGTTGAGGCGGGAGGTGCGCGTTAGAAGGCAGGCGGGTGAAGCAAGTACAACTGTTAAGTCCAACTGACCGGTGCATGGTGTGAACCCGCGACTTTGACATCAGCCACCGGATGTTAAGAACGAGCGCCTTTATCCATTCAACCCTGCTCGGCCTCCGTGTAAGATTAAACTAAG
Source organism: Cepaea nemoralis (assembly GCA_014155875.1). Lineage (NCBI taxonomy): Eukaryota > Metazoa > Mollusca > Gastropoda > Stylommatophora > Helicidae > Cepaea > Cepaea nemoralis. Next base: position 192,460 of record JACEFZ010025523.1, read on the forward strand.
TAATATGTGGATTGACAGACACAGGTTTAGTCCTGGGCTTTGGCAAACTATCCCTGACCTCAACATTACTACTACCTGACACTTTGTCTTCCTCAAAGGACAGTGATTCGGCCTGTCTAGTTAAAACACATAATTGTTCGGGTGCAGCAAGGCCACCACGATGTACTCCATGCCACTGAGACACCATTACAGAAACTACATCCTAAACCCATGTCACGCTGCCCGAGTTGTAGCCATCATGCTACCCGTCTGCCCGAGTGCTAGCCATCATGCGATCTGTACAGGCTGCCCAAGTGTAGCCATCAATGCTATCCGTCTGCCTGAGTGTAGCCATCATCGTACCCTCTGCCCCTAGTTAGCCATCACGGCTACCTGTCACTCTGCCCCGAGTGTAGCCATCATGCTACCGTGTCTGCCCGAGTGTAGCCATCATGCCTACCTGTCGCCCGAGTGTAGCCATCAGCTACCCGTTCTGCCCTATTGCCGTGTTATTTGTTTTGTTTCCTAGTTAAAAGTTAGTTGCATATCCTTTACATGACGTTGCAGTCAACACCAGAAGTTTTTGCTGTTGTGATTTCTTGGCAAGATTACGTTCAGTAGTAGTTTGCCATTTCTGTTTTAACCACCGGCACCCTTACCATTTCGTAGAAAACTAACGCAACGCGGTCTGCTGCCAAATCGCGCGCAGGTATGTTTCGAACGTGGGCATGCGGAATCACGAACCCCGTCGTAACACCTTCGCCACGTAGTCGGCTTGTTTCCTAGTATCTTCCCCAATTTCAACACTCTGTGGTCGAAATTTACATGATAATACTTGAGCATTTGATGGTGTGCCATGTTTGTTCCCAACTTACATTTTGTTTGGCACTGAATCAGTTAACGGAGATTCTCATTATTGTCTTGAGGATCACAGGCACAAACATGGGGGGAGAAAGGGTCGACGGGGCTGAGAGGTCATGGCTGAGAGATGAACAGTGTCCGCCTCAGGCTCAGATGGTGCCGGGTTTGATCCCATCATAGGGCTGGGAATTTAATCAAAGAACCATTGGTATCTAATGACATCACACGACCCTCTGACCTCTAGGATAATGAGACCGGATACCTAGCCTTCTCGGAAGAGGGCATGAAAACAGCAGGTCCCGTGTGCATAGTAAAAATTTCAAAGCTGTTGGAAATCGCAAAGAGAAGTTCGTAAGGCCACAGCCCTGGCGAAAACTGTCAGATAAAGTAATCTTACCCACGGATAGATAGAGCCCGTTACTTTGGATGGAATCCGTCTAGAGGAAGTAAACTTGACACAAATGCAATAAGAAGCCGCACACACTGATCTTTGTGATGCATAACTTGTTGTGACGTCCTCTCCTAGAAAGAGGAAAACAGAAGAAGAGGAAGAAGAAGATGAAGAAGAAGAACACAACCTTGCTTAACTCCATTTGCTATTTCAAACTCTTCCGAAGATGCACCATCAAACATGATTAATCCCTTCATGCCTGTATGGTACAGTTCCTCGATGGACAGAAGAGCTGGCGCGCAGCCGATCCTCTTTAGCGCCTTGAACTGACTGACCAAATCAAATATATTTGTGAGATCGGTATAGACAATAAACACTGGTTGATTATGTTCACGGCATTTTTCTTGCAGCTGTCGCAATGAGAATATCAAGACAAATGAAATTTATGAGGCAGATTAACAGAAGGGGTGAAGTAGAGAAATTATTCACATGTGGGAACATAAATGGCAAGAGAGGCAAATGGAAACAGAAAAGATGTTAGTGGAAAGTTTAACGGATGTAAGGTTGGGAAAAACCACGGCACACAATCAAATGAATAGGTATTGCAAATTTCCGTTAACTGAGCATTGAAACTGCGGAAGATAACACGAAACAAACCAAATCACACGATGATCCTAGAATGGCTATATACTGTCCTTCTGTCCAAGTGGTAGGTCACATTTGGCGATATATCATCCTTCGGCACTGGGTCGGTTAAACAGCTGAGCAGCAAATAATTTATGAGCCACGCTAACTTCATAAATATAACACATAACAGGGTAGCGAGTCATGAACGACAATACAAAAATAATGGCTGCATAATCCCGTCATGTAAAGCGTGGATAGGTGCTGGATTAAAATGGTGTAAAGAGGTTTAAAGGCGAAAAGGTCCAAGTCATCGCATCGGGTTTGATGCCAAATGCGTTATACGTTGATTATTTGCAATGGTTTAGGTTGGTTCATTATGTATTTGGTTGGTTGCCTGGTTGGTTGGTTGTGAATCCCTGGGAAGACTGAATTTTAACTCTTTAAGTCCAAGACTGAATTTTAACTCTTTAAATCCAATGCGCGGGAGTTCAGATAGTCAAACCGAAAGCTGACGTGGTCGAAAGGTTTAACGAGCTCGCGCTTAAACTTTCTTTCTGGTGATCCCAGAAGAGGGGTTGGGTTGGTTCAGCACTCAAGTAAGTCAGAGTTAAATGTTGACTTCACGTCCTTAACATAGGGACATATATTATAAGTACCTCAGAAGTTGGAGTGGGCTTGTCGGATGGCGAGAGACACTGGTAAAATATTAAGCTAATGCACACGCAGAGATCAGCCCAGTGCACTCCTCCTCAAGTTCAAAGCGGGTGGGGGGAGGCAGAAAACAGAAAAAAGCATATTGTCAGATACCTGAAAATTACTTGCATCTATCGAAATAACATGCCCTAGTGAATGTCTGTGTGCTCTAGGGCATGTTCCCTTAGCGACTCAATGAGCATGCTCAAGAGGATAGAGATGGGGTGGATCCGAAGTGAGTGGTTGCTGTCTCTGGAGCAATCTCGGCTGGCAAAGATTAGTTTCATCTTCGTGCCATGGCACGCGAGAGTGCAAGAAAATGAGCGGGCTGACAAGCTCGCAGGTGAGGCTACTGTGGAGGGCGGACGCGCCATGGACCAGACTGACATTCTGAATGCTCTACGAGAAGTAGAACTTTTGCGAGAACCAAGTGATCACTGTGAATCTACAACCATGGTCAGACTGCGAGAACAGAAAATTAAAAGAAGTGTGGCCAAACAAGAACACTACGCAGGAAGCCAAAGAAAATTGATAAACCAACACAGAACTGGTGTCACTAGCCGCTACACGGGATTTGCTGAGGAGGGGATCCGAGCACTTATGGACTGAATGGTTTGATGTGCAATGAGGATGATCTGTCGACCGACTAACTAACTACCTAACTAACTACCTAACTAACTAGCTAACTAACTAACGTTGGTGTAGAGTCGTGCCTCTCGGCCTGGTACCAAAATATCTTTTCCAATATTCTCTATTCTGGCACCTTGCTGTATTGGCAGACGATAGATTACTACATTGTGCGTCAAATTGACATACTAACTACAACCCATGGAGGTAGCGAATGTGACTAATCAGACCAATTCGCACGTGAAATTTTCGTCCATAATGGATGCGTGTGAACACATGGTCATATCCACCATCACGCACCGCCTAATGTCTAACACGCTCAATGTGTCGCCGGTAATTTCCATCATCAAGCACCGTCTGACGTCTAAGACGCTCAGTGTGTGACCTGTCTGCAATTATCTCCACCGGGATTGTTGAGAATCTATCTTTCCCGTCTTCACGCGCAGAAACCAGCCGGGTGCATAAACTAGTACTGAAGCTTCACATCTGCGGAGAGACGTATTAGGGTGGAATCGGGTCATAATACAGCACACACGGTGGATTAGACCAAGTAATGCTTCCTTCACGGTTTTAAGGTATTTAATTGTTAATATACGTCAACCCACTATAGCAATAATACATTGGTATAGCTTCCAGCAACACATCTTGGTAATGACTGGCCAAGACACTTGAACTCTTTAACTATCATTAATTAGTTAGTGGCAGCACAAGACTACTCGCAGTTGGATACATTATCATAATCATCCTGACAATCAACATCTTCTTCATTTGCCTTGCCGATAAGCGTGGACGATCATAATTCGGCAGCTTATGCGATCACCAGAGACTCGAATCATGTTCTGGTATCGATTATGTCATGTTGCCAAGACAGCTGGGCGTTAATCTCTTTAATTTCATCTTCTCTTTTCCCTCAGTTTTTCCCTCAAGTTTTAAGATGATGTTCCCACGTAAGTTGGATATTGAATTAAAAATGACCAATAACTCAATCAATTGTTTGAATGTTTTCTTTTTCTTTTTTGCATATCCCTTACAGGACGTTGCAGTCAATATTAGCATTTTCAACTGCTGTTGATGTAGTATTTGCAGCAAAGAACCTCAATGGCTCGGAAAGCTGAAGAAGAAGAAGAAGAAGTTGATGTAGTAGGCAAGATTACGTTCAGTAGTTTGCCATTGCTTTCTGAGCGACCGGCTCACATACCCCGTAAGTAACCAAAGCGGCGAGAACCGCTACCGATTCTCGTACAGGTTACGTTACTCACTAGAATATACGGGATTACGGAGAAAGACGTTAACCCCTTGGCCAGGGAGACGGATCTGAAATATCTGAAAAAATACAATGTCTCTGAAACTAACAAAATAAAGCTGAAGTGATACAAACCTTTCTGGCTGACAAATGTTAATAAATTAATGAGTGAGCAGTCTGTGAAAACACACACACACACACACACACACACACACACTCTCTCTCTCTCTCTCTCAGAGAGAGAGAGAGAGAGAGAGAGAGAGAGAGAGAGAGAGAGAGAGAGAATTTTAAAAAGGTAATTGCATATTCATTAGAGGACGTTGCAGTGAACCTCAGATTTTATCGGCTGTTCGTGATTTATTAGCTTTTTTTGTTTTGTTTTTGGTTCAGTAGTTTATCATTGTTTTTTTTTATGGTTACGCTTATACCATCGAAATCAACGCAACCCTATTTGTTTCCAAATCACAAGTGAGTGATTTCGGGCGCTGGAAATCACTAACCCCAAACCATAAACGCCAACAAAAGAGAAAAATACTTAACTAATAGTGGGAAAACTGCAACGTCCACCAAGAGTTAATGTCGTTTTGACAGCGGTCAAAGTCAACAAATTGTTCACGTCCTAGCAATGAACGAAAAAAGGTCAACCTGCAGTGTTTGTCTAATTGTACTTTTGCGTTCTGTTTCTGCGGATGGAAATTTCTAGTCGCAAAACCGGTGTCAACCATTGAAGTCATGCACGCGTGTTGACTGATAGTAAATGATAAAATATATTTTGTTTTTACAGTAAGCTCGGGAACATTGTGGAAAAAAAAATATATTACCTTGTCGATTACTGCGCAGCTAGGAGGATTTACGGTTGGATATAAATAGCCAGTGGCTGCTGCTCATCTAGCTCACTATTGATTCAAAACAGCGCCCAAATAACCTGCAACAAAGTCTGCTCTGTTCGTCAACGTTTTCGTGAAATAACTTCAACTAGCGCTCGAGAACACGCCATGGGATCACTGATTGTCATACTGGCATTTGCATTATGGGGCGTTTGTCTAGCACGCCCATCAAACACAAGTAAGTATGTTAGTTGTATACCCTCTGCAGGACGTCACAATCAACTGAAAATTTTATTTTGCTGCTTGCGATTTCTAAGCAATTTTAACGTTCAGTAGTTTGCCATTTAAATCGGAAGGCTGGCGGTACTTTGTGAAAATCAACACAAAACGGTATGCTTCCAATTCACCTGCTGTTGATTTCGAATCCGATATGTCGGAATTGTGAAATTTCGCTCACTATCTCTAATTATCCCTCACTACCGCCGTCAACTAGTAAGTAGTCATTATCATCATCACCATCATCATCCTCTTCCACTTTTCCCGTCAAGCGTCGTGGGGGAGGAATAATTGGCTCTCTAGCGCCCGATGGGCGGCCCTGGATAGTGCCCTCCGTGTAATTGTACAATGTCTTTGATGTCGTCAATCCATTTTCTTCTGGGGATTCCTCTTGCCCTCCTAGTAGATGTTCTTTGAGCTAGGGCCAGTGCTGGAAGTTGTTGGTGTTGCATTCTAACCATATGGCCAAACCATTTGATCTTTTGTCTTTCAGTATATGTGTTACGAGGTGTTGATCCCACTGTCTGTGTGATAACATCATTTATTATTCGGTTTGGATAGTTAAGTTGGCAGCTCCCCTCTAGCATCTCATCTCATAGACGTGATTTTGTATACGTGTGATTTGGATAATGTCCAAGTTTGACATTGGTAGCATAAGTAAATAGCGATATTAATTCGTTTTCAAATACATTGATACATTAAAACAATAAAACAACAACAACAACTGTATGCCGTTGAAAAGCAGACGATCTGCAACAACTGTTCGAGGCTTTTCGTTAAAATCATGAAAACAGAAAAAGTGGCTATTTCAAACAGAAAAAGTGGCTATTTCAAACAGAAAATACCAAGAAGTTTTAATTTTTTTTAAATTTTTCTTTCAATAGAAAGGCAAATCCGTTAGCACAGTGGCTAACGCACTTGCCTACTGGCCAGTGGTCATACGTTCAAATTCGCATCGAGGTGGATTTTGTCAAATGACCTGGACACCCAGGTCGTTAAATAGGTGTAAAGGCGCGCTGGAAATATGGTGCTCGAGCCATATTTGTATAGACCGATCGGCACTGGACGGGTGATGTGGCCATACTCACCCCCTCTCAGGTCGAACTAGTCTAACATGGGTACACGGGAAGGTACTGGGAAGTAAAGGCTACTGGCTTGATATTGACCACACAACCCCTCGAGTGTCAGTGGGTCTGTACAAATGGGGCTAGCACCATATGCCTAATACGACCCAAGACGTGTAGAAAGGACCCTTTAATTTCTTAACATGTTATGAGACAAGGTCGACCCCATATCGGGGGAAAAAAAATTGTCGCTGCTGGGGATTGAACTCAAAGACACGGTCTTACCAAGCAAACGCACTAACTACTATGCAACTGTCACCATCGTCGTCGTGGTCGTCGTCGTCATCATCATCATCATCATCATCATCATCATCATCATCATCATCATCATCATCATCAGGCGCTCTTCCAGCGGCGTATGCGCTCATGTCTCTCCACAGATCGCAGTCCTTGATGTTCTGGATCAACTCTGCTAATAATAGTCCTCCATGCCACTGTCTCAGTCCATCCAGAATCATTTTTCTTGGTCTTCCTCTGCCTCTCCTCCCCTTGATCTTTCCAGTTGTCACAGTGTTCTTCAATACCTCTCTTCTCATCACATGGCCGCTATGCAACTATAGCATTCTAGTACTCCTAAATCATCCTCATGTCCGTAGTTCAAATTCCAATCTCGGATCCACTGCCATGATATTATACGTTAAATCCGAAGATGAAACAATTTGAGGATAATGTTGTTTTAATAATTCGATGCGTCTTTTTCTATTTGAATATTCTCTTCAGTTAATTGCCAACATAATCTAAACTCATAATTTTACATTATAAATGACGTTGTGGGAGCTAAAGTAGCAGAGTAACTAGCGCACTCGCCTGCCGGCTCGATGATCGTAGCTCAAATCTCACTTCCAAATGGGGCTTTAATTCATTACCACCTCATACCGCGTTCGAAACACACATGAGGACGATTTGAAAGTAGCCCGCTTTGCGCTGGTTTTCATACAATGGTAAAAGCTCCGTAGTAAAAAAAAAAAAAAGCACTAGCAAACTACTGAACGGAAACTTGACAAGAGATCATCAATAGCCAACAAATTCTGGGTTAAATACGACGTCATGTAAAGGATATGCAACTAACATTTATGGTATATATTCCCGGGGAGTGTTCTACTATCGTGTTTTTTTTTTTCGCATATCCTTTACAGGACATTGCAGTCAATACCAGCATTTTTCAGCTGCGATTGATGTCTTGGCAAGTTTTACGTTCAGTAAATTGCCATTGCTTTCTGAACGACCGGCTCACATACCTCCGTAATTAACCACCGCGACGCGATCCGCTAACGAATCTCGCACATTTGTGTTTCGTACGAGATTATACGGGATTACGAACAACGTCCTTAACCTCTTCGCCAGGGAGACGGCCCTGCTATCGTTAGTAAAGTAAAAGCCAGCCAGGTATAACTAGGACAACACAGGCGAACAACATGCAATTTATGATTGACTTCAAAAACTGATACATCTCCAACAGTACCTCAGTTATTAACGTGATGTATACGAAAATCGCCGGTCTCCCTGGCCTAGGTGTTAACGTTTTTCTCCGTAATCTCCGTATATTCTCGTGATTAACGTAACCTGCCGTTGGCAACTTACGGGGTATGTGAGCCGGTCGAACAGAAAGCGATGGCAAACTACTGAACGTAATCTTGCCTAGTACATCAAGTAAAATGCTGATGTTGACTGCAGCGTCCTGTAAGGGATATGCAAAAGAAAACAAAAACAAAAAACAAAACCAAAAAGGAACGAAATATCCTAGAGAAAATCTCCTTTCCTGGTTGGCAGGTAAAAACAGACATTACATACATCAATCCGTGCACTACAGCAGCTACTATGTGTTCAATCATAAGTTCATATTCTCGCTTAATAGCTAGAATCCAGTACCCCGAGACGCAAGGCATCCATCGACCCACTGCAAAGTCCTACGTTCGTCTATAATTATAGTAACAGTAACACCGAAGACCGGCACTCCCTAACTGTGTCACTACTCATAGCTTGCCCGTTACCTAGTCTACTTCGGCGTGTTTCTCGAATATACTGGTTTGGTGCACTGTTATTATATTAGACCAGTGGTTCTCAACGGTGGAAAATTTGCTCAGCACCTCATGTCCTCCACGCACACCCCAGGGATTGTCAGAATTAATTACTCTTTTAAATGAAATCATGCAGACTTATCATGGCAACAAGTTAAAATAAAATACACCACTGAAATAGGTGAGAGAACAGTCCCTGTTTTTGTAGAAGAAAGGTACAGTACATGATGTGTAATAGCTTTACTGCGATCAGTTATTGAAAATATCTATAGAAAGTAAACAAAGAATATACATCTTTGCTTTATTGACTACACAACGGTGCGTTCGATCAGAGTAAGACATGGCTCACATGTATATATAGCTTGCAGATCTACACAATTGAAGGGAAGTACATTAGACTTATAAAATCATATATTGGAAACAACAAGCTGTCATAAAGATTGATATGAAGTGGGACGATACGGGAAATAATGGTTCTAACCAAAAAGGCGCATCATGCACAGACATCCAGCCTATTAAGAGAGAGTGAGAACAGGTATGTGCTAGTGAATCTCTAGATCTTTTGTCCCGAGTGTACAGTGAACAATACATTTTCAGAAATACGTAGAAGAGATCTGAAGGCATCATCATTGGGGGAACGAACACATTAATAACATTGATATGCTGATGATACAGGACATTATGATTTTAACGTCCACTATTCTCTCCAATTCGATATCTAAGCTCAATCAGAATAAACAACGACTACAATGCACGGAATATGACATGATATCATTTTGTATTTTTAACGTCCCACATCCTCCACAGACTTCGCTGTCACATCAGCTCTTTCAGCTGCGACGAGTTGATTTCTCGGCAAGATCACGCTCATTAGGATTGCCATTGCTTTCTGAGCGCGGTCCGGTTCACTTATGCCGTGCAAGTCACCAACGGTGTGAGACACCGCTTACCATTCTATTCTCGCGCGCAGCCGTTATCCCTGCGTGGATATAACGGGATTACGGAGAAGTCGTGTAACCCTCGGCGCAGAGAGACCGCTGATATCATGTTACGTTCTGAATATTTCTGTGTGATATTCCATCCTACATGATTTTCCTGTCTTCTGCTCTGGTCAGATATATGTCGATTTCACACACGATTTCCATTTCTTCTACATGTTACGCTATATTCTGTTCCACACGATTGCATCTTCTTCCCTATAGTTTGAACAATGATATTCCATGCTTTCGTTTCTCCAGTCACGTTGAGATATATTCCTTTTCAACTATGATTGCCTCATTTTTCTTTTTCCCGTCACGTACGTATATATATCAATTTCACATGATTTTCCTAACGTTTTCCTTCACATTACGATACTATCAATTCATATGTTATTTCCTTTGCTTCTTCCTTTCGCGTAACGATATACTTTGCCGTTCGACATGATTTCCTTTTCTTCCGCCTCTAGGTTACGAGTGTTTCACTGCATGATGCTGCGAGAACGAGAACGTCACTCTGGAGTTCAATCATTAGAACAACAAAGTTTTCTGTTGTAAGTATTGGAGACGCCATCTCTACAGTCCTACAGAAGTAAGGCAGACGCTGTCTACTAGCTCTGACGAAGTACCTCAAATTCTATCCTTCAGTGATCGATCGGTGACCAGAACGCAGACCCTAACCAACCATGACGTCAAGAGTGGTCGCCACAAAAAACCAGTTACATAACATGTTGAATTTACTTGACAAGTGTGGCGTATGTGGACTATCAGGCAGTGGCAAACAAATATACGTCTATAAAAAAAATGCAAATCAGTCGTGAGATGTCCTTTCCAATAAACGATTTTGGTTCTTTTGATACTGCACATATATTTTACGGCAGTTTTACACGTTAATAATAGTTACTGATTATACTTATTTTCTGTGTGTGTGTTTTTAAGTTTTATCTTAACGGACACGCGGGTGGTGTTGGTAGCATAGACTTTTCATATCTGACTTATAATTCCTAACATCAATGGTTAAGTATTTTCACCGCTATACTGTTGTTATAGGTTGTCATTAAAAACAGTTAGTATTTATATCCTTACATGACGTCACTAGTTAACCCCTGCATGTTGGCCTGTTTATGATTTCTTTGGCTCATAGTATTGGGGCGGCTTTAATCGGTTGCCACTTGTTTTTAGTGAACGACCGGCACACTCATGCCCTTGAATTGACAAGACCCGCATCAAGCGGTCTGTGCTGCCAAGGGTCGCCCGACGCAGCTGTGTTTCGAACGCGGTATGCCGGATTGCGAATTGCGTTCTACGCCCACAGCGCCGGCAAGTTGTGATAAAGGGAATTTAAAATGTTAAAATGAGATCACAAAAAACAACACAATCCAAAATGGTGAGGGAAAGCCGAGCTGTGTGGGGGAATCCGAATTACAACACAAAATATGACAGAGAAGCTCTACGGATGGAAAAATTACACACAAATTCAAGCGAAACGTTTCGGCCGAAGTCGTTGTCACCATAATAACAATAACACGAAAAACTCAAACATGTTTAAAAAATGGATATCACAGAGGAATATCTTGAGTCCAGTAGACTAAATTCCCTTCGCCTGGGGTTGACGAGACAGTTTCGTCGAGTGGAGTCTAGATAAGTTAATCTAGACACCATGGGTTGTCAATGTTTGACATCTTGTTTTGTTTAGTTTTTGTGTTCCTGTGATAAAGACTTCTGTCGAAGCCTTGTATTTGTGTTCTGTGGTTGTTTTTCTTTCCATTCCGTGAAGTTTTCCCAAAGGGTCATAAGTATATAAATTACACTATATGTCCTCCTGATCTTACGGGTATGCGATCTGACACTTAGCTCTCTCGTATAAGGGCGAAAAACAGGAGGATGCGTGTGCAAGTTGCGCACGTTAGAAATCCCACAGCAGTTAGAAATCGAAAAAAAGCAGGCCTTTAAGCTACTGCCCTGGCAAATTGTTAAGAAAGATAACCAACCCATAGATAGAGCTCGTTACCCTGGATGGAATCTGTGTAGAGGAGGCAAACCTTACACAAAAATGCATGCCGAAGTTGGACACACTGACCTTTGAAGTGCATTGCTAGTTGTGATGTCCTCTCCTTCAAAAGAGGAACCACGACGAAGAAGAAGAAGAAGGAAGAAGAAAGAAGAAGAAGAAGAAGAAGAAGAAGAGAGAAAAAAGAAGAAGAAGAAGAAGAATGGTTTTTGTTTTTGGTGGAAACAAAAAGTTCAAAAAGTTATCCAATCACGAATGTTTTGAAATATTGGCCCCCGAATACTGAACCTCTTCACCTTCCAGAGTAATATGTATGCTTAAAAATATGCTATATATATATATTTCCAATGATATTGTCGAAAGAGTTTCAATGTATATGTCTGCAAACAGTCCAAAAATTAGTTTTGTTTTGTTTTGCAAAAAACTTTCGCATTATTATTTAGACATATGGAGTATATTCATATTGTTTCAGTAATAAAATAAAACACTAGAAGCGGAGACGATCAGATGTGCAAGAATATCTTGTGTATAATATTATTGAAGGTTTATGTCTTGTTTCTTATCCTTATATTTCCTTTCTGGAACGGCCCGTCACCAGGCTGAACATCTTTTGTTTCACTTCATTTTTGGTTTACTTCATTTTTGTTTTAAATGTTATTATAACAGTTTACATAATAATATTACGCCTTAATACAGTTATTTCAGGGAGCGGGTGGCCGAGGCTCGGGATATTCACCTCATATATCGTGGAACGCGTGTTCGATTCCCTGTAAGAATGGGAGATGTTAAAAAAGAAATCTTAGCTTGTACCTAACGTGGCGACTTATAGGTCAAGCGGCATGCATCTCTCAACACAGGGAAAATACTCTCCCAGTAAACACTAATGGCTGATGGTGCGGATGCATTAACCAAAGCAAACAACCTCTACACAGTGTTTCTCAACGGTGGGGATTTCCCCCATTTCCCACCCTCGTCCCCACCCCCCCCCCCCACCCCCCACCCCCCCCACCAGAGGTGGGGAAATCCTAATCAGGTTGTTAGTGTTTTTACCTTAGTCAACAAGCGTGGTTTATGCGTAGGGGGTGGGGGCTGTACATCACATATATACAGCTGTAATTCCACACACAACACATACCAAGCTGTTTTACACATGTACAGACCAGCTGCGCATTATCTGTTTCAAGGTTGGCTAGCAGTTGCATAGTGGATAATGTTGTCAGAGTAGAGAATTGAACAACTACAGCATGCCTGTCGTAGGATTCGTCTAGAGTGTAATTACTGTTTGTATAGCATATCACACACCCACACAAAGTTATTGTTAGTTACAGCGGCACCCGTCCACACACAGCTGTAAGTGACAGCTGCCTGCATACAAATGAACAGATTAATTGTGACAACAGAACTGCAAGAAGAAGAAGGAAGAAGAAGAAGAAGAAGAAGAAGAAGAAGAAGAAGAGGAAGAAGAAGAAGAAGAAGAAGAAGAAGAAGAGGAATAAATTATAACAAGAAGAAGTAGCAGTTATAGTTACAGGAGTAGTTGTAATAGTAGTAGCAACATCATTATTATTATTATTATTATTAGTAGTAGTAGTAGTAGTAGTTAGTAGTAGTAGTAGTAGTAGTAGTAGTAGTAGTAGTAGTTAGTAGTAGTGAGTAGAAGAAGAAGAAGAGGAGAAGAAGAAGAAGATGATTCTGTAATTAACGCGCTGAGTTAACGTCCCATTCTCAACACTGAACATAACTTTACTGTAAACTTTGTGAAGCCAAATAGCGCATCACTGTAATCAGCTCATGCTATCACTGCAGTTTACGATTGTTGTACAAACTTTACATTCCAGGTTATTGAAAATACAAAGTTTAATTTGCATTTTCTGATCTGTGTCCTGTGTATTTGAATTATATTACTATTAATACTGATATTGTGGTAACGTAACGATTCATGGGAGAGACCTGAGAGTAAAAATTGGCAATGTCAGACACGAGAGGTACATCGAGAGAATGGGAGACCTCGTCAACCAACATAGAACTGGCCACTATTAGCCGCCAGACACTGGGCATATTGTGGGGTGGGGGGCGGTGGGTTGGGTGGGGTGTTGTGGACTGAGCGCCTATGAACAGTCTGGAATGCAAGGAAGATACCCCAATAGATAATTAATTGTAATTCATGGTTTCAGTCACTCGCGCTGGCACCTTGCCGTCTTGACCGACGATAGTTTGTTACATTGGGCTTAAAAAAGCATTAAAACTACAACCCATGGCGGTAATAGCGGGATTGGAGTTATATCTCTTCAGAGCACAAAGTCTGGACTGTATTGCAGAGACCACGAGTTTCCCATGCAGCATACTCTCTTCTCCTCTCTCTCTTATCTCTTCTCTCTCTCTCTCCCTCTCTCTCATCTCTCTCTCTCTCTCTCTCTCCCTTGCCAGTTTACTCCAAAGGAAAGATAACACCTATACGTCTGGAACACGACAAGCTGCAGAAAACTGCCGGGTCAGAAAAGCAATGCTCTAACTGTCCACCTGTTGGAGAGCTTCGATCCCAGAACGGTGCCGAAACAGAATTAGTCAGTCTACTTGACATTAAGTCTTTAGGTTGCATTTCCTAGCACTAGTATAAGGCTGCCGTCTCCCTGGCGAAGAAGTTAACGACTTTCTCTGTTATTCCATATATCCACGTGAGGAACACAGCTGCCGAGATTAGGCAGCGGATCGCGGTCGCGTTGGTTACTTACGGGGTATGTGAACTGGTCCGCTCAGAAAGCAATGGCAAACTACTTAGCGTAATCTTGCCAAGAACATCAACAAAAGCTGAAAATGCTGGTGTGAGGGTAACGTCCTTGTAAGGGAATGCAACTTTAAAAAAAGATCAGGCTTGTACCCTCCCAATTGCACTACCCTAGCATAATTTGTTTTTAAACGATTAATCGAAAACATTTCTCCCATCAGTTATACAAATTCTTCTTCTTCTTTCTTTCACTTGAAATTGTCTATAACTGCAATGTATTCTCTTGTATGAATCATTTTAACATAGTGCTGCAAACACAACCACAAGAGATCAGACCATAAGCGAGTTGCAAAATGTACTGAATCACCATTGTGTAAGCTGCAGCAAGATGTACCAACAACA
>JACEFZ010025524.1:0-14185 GCA_014155875.1 Cepaea nemoralis
TCTCTTCTTCTTCTTCTTCTTCTTCTTCTTCTTCTTCTTCTTCTTCTTCTGTTCGCCTGAAATATGTTTATAACTGTAATGCTGCAACAGTCTTTTTTTAGTTCACTCAGGCGTCCATAGAGTTTATCTTCCACTGTTGTCTCTCTAGGCCAGAAGGTTCGCCTGGATATGTGTAGCTTTGGGCAGTCTGGAGTATGTGCTCTGCTGTCTGCGACGCCAAACCACAGTGTGCACATGGCTGAGTCACCAATCTTGAATTTTGTATACATGTGGTTGCGTAATCTATTGTGTCCTGTTCTGGGGCACAGAAGAATGACCTGTTCTGGTCTGTCCATAACGTGGTAGTCGTCTTGATCTTTGATGTAAGGCCAGTGATGGTAGTTGATGGTGTTGCATTCTAACAATATGGCCAAACCACTTGATCTTCTGTCTTTCAATAAATGTGGCACAATGTGTTGATCCCACTGTCTGTCTGATAACAGCATTTCTTACTCGGTCTCGGATTGTTAAGTTGGCAGTTCTCCCGGGCATCTCATCTCGCAGGTGTTGATTTTGCGAAAGTGTGATTTGGATAAAGTCCAAAATGTTTCAGCGTGTGTCATTTAGAATAAGTTATAATCCTTCGTTCAACGTGGATCATACTGTCTGTATCTGCAATGTTAATTCTTCAATCCAGTTGATCCATGATATGTTCTTCAATACTACAACAACTCACCTAGCCTCTCATCACCGTTTAATGTTTATGATTGTGCTGTTCCTTCTGACTGCAAATAAAATATATAAAAACCGTGAAGAAACATAACCTGTCTGTCATCTACTGCATATAATACCTTGCGGTGTAGGACAAGGGTGTCTTGAGTCTGAGGATTACCCGGGAAGGTTAACCCGGTCAACAAATGCCCACAGAAGTCGGATGTGTCGGCCTAACGCATAACGGCGCAAGAACGCAGCTCTGCTGTAAACAGACACAACGCAATCACGTCTGAAAAAAAATTCTCCGGATGAACGCATAAGAAGAAGAAGAAGAGCCTGAGGAATTAAGGCCGCCTGGATAGTGCAGTCGCCGCGAACTAAGCAGGTTGTGGTTTTCGGTTTTCCCCCAACACAAACAAATCTACAACTTATCGAACATTCGAACCCGAATCTCCCAAAGAAGAATCCGGCATTCCAGCCACTCGGCGAGCCGCTCCTCAGAAAAATAACCAACCTAGGCTAATCCCAGACAGACCGTGTGTGCTGTTTTGATTCAAGACCTGGTTACATCATCGCACTCTCCGCAGATGTAAGATTCCAGTACCGGCCACGCGCACAACGTTGGTTTCTGAGCTTGGAGAAGCGGCAGAGAGTTCTTAATTGTGTCCCCTGGAGTTGGTACTTTGGTTTCTGAGCTTGAAGAGGAGGAAAAGAGTTCTATAATTACACACCCCCCCCCCCCCACCCCACCCCCGGAGTTGGTAGCTTGGTTTCTGAGCTTAGAGAGGTTTGAGAGAGTTGAAATTGTCGCTCCTACAGTTGGTACTTTGGTTTCTAAGCTCGGAGAAGAGGAAGAGGGTTTTGCAATTGTCCCTCCTGAAGTTGGTACTTTGGTTTCTGAGCTTGGAGAAGAGGAAGAGGGTTTTGAAATTGTCCATCCTGAAGTTGGTACTTTGGTTTCTGAGCTTGGACAGGAGGTAGAGAGTTCTGTAATTCCCCCTACCCGCCATACACACACCCCCCGCCTGGAGTTGGTACTTTGATAAGCTTGGAGAGGAGGCAGAGCATTATGTAATTGTCCCCCCTCCCCCTTCTTTTCCCCCTGGAGTTGGTACTTTGGTTTATGAGCTTGGAGAGGCGGCAGAGAGTTCTGTAATTGTCTCCCCTGGAGCTGGTACTTTAGGAAACAGAACATTCTGTAATTCCCCCCCCCCCCCCCCCCCCTTCCTCTGGAGTTGGTACTTTGGTACCGGGGATGGAAGGAAAGTATCTGCACTAATCTCACTCCGACACAGTGAGCCTTTTCATAGCTTAACTTACCTGAAGACAACTTCACTGGACATAAAGAGTTACAATGTCTTCAAGAAGATACACCACTCAACCAACCACACCCCCACTCAACCAATCAACCAAACAAACCAACCAGCCAACTAACCAATCAGCCAGCCAGCTAATCAACGAACCAACCACCAAACTAACTAAAGCTATGTGGAAATAAAAACAGCTAGATACATGTAACACCTGCAACAACAACAACAAAATAAAAAGGGAGAGATCCTAAACACAGACATAGTGTAGATAACTTACAGCGAATTTCTATTTCTTTCATAGGATCTTTTTTCGTTCCCAGTCTCGCTAGGACATCTGTGCTTGATGTTGTTTTTCATGGAATACGATCGATTCTAAGAAACCATGTGGCAATAATTGGAACACATACTCACCAATAAAAAGTTGTCATTTACAGAGGGAACATGAGTGATGAAATGCGGTATAGTACCTATACTGTGTATGGGTGTGAAACATGGACAATAAACAGACAAGCCGAGAAACATCTAAAGCCACTGGAACCGTGGAAATGTGGTTTCTGAGGACAATGCAAAGAATACCAAGAAGAAGCAGAAAAACCAATGAGCAAGTCCTACAGGAAACAAATGAAACCCATAAATTTATTATAAACCTAGACGGAGACAGTCAAGACTATTAAGCATTTTATGATGAGGAATAAACTAGAAAATTTAGTGACAGCTGGCAGAATTTATGAGATAAAAGCAAGGGAATGCAGAGAGATAAATACCTTGATAGCTTGGCCACATAACAATCTAGGCAAGAACACAGGCCCTATCCAAGATTCTGGTGATGGTGTGAGCTGGTCAGTCATGACCGCCCATGTTTATCGGCATGACACACGATGATGCTGATGAGATGATATGACAATATATGTCCAAAAAAAAAAACTGTCATTTATTGCCAATATAGTACCTTACGGTGTATGGCAGAGGGGTCTTTGAGCCTGAGGAAGGCCGCCTGGCTAGTGCAGTCGCCGCGAACTGTGCAGATTAGAATTTTCTTTTTGCCCCCGACAGAAAAAAATCCCACACCTTACCGATCGAACCGGGGTCTCCCGAATGAAAGTCCGGGGTTCTTGCCACTCGGCCAGCCGCTCATCTCAATATCATCTCATTTAATCTTGTTCCTCTTGTACCTTGCGATGTCGAGATGAAGCATAAACAACTGGACCTCTGTCCATCGTGTACAGCTTGATCGACCTCTTTTTCTGGTTCCATTTGGTCTGTAGACCATTGATATGACAATAAACTCTCTAAACTGTGTTGTTAGAAGTAAGGTTGTAATGCGACGTCACATTTTATTGTATACTTCTCATTCAATCAAAAACACGTCCCTTCAAAGTTATATCCGCTTCGTTAACAACACGAGCACGATATCTTCTTTAAACAGGTACTTCTGGAGATTCTTAAACTGGCATTTTGAATGGTTTATTTTAGCAATATGTCCATCGACATATCAAAAGATTTTTGTTTTTTACCAGAATGGGCAAAATACTGTTTCACAGGTGAAGATAGGAAATTAGCAACAGGCCGAATAAGAATGCAAATTAGTTGAGTTGAGCCAAGAACAGACAACACATCATTCGGGATATTCCCATACGAATGCTGATTCCACAAAGAAAAACAAAACAATTTCATTATAATAAACAGCTTATTTATTTTCTACGAAAATTATTTTTAGTGTACTAACAGTTAAAAAGAAGTCTTATACGATAAGTCTCCATAGAAGCTGCCTGTTGTAGCAGATTCATTGACAACAATTCTGGCTTTGATCAGACAATACCAAGATGTGTAGCAGGTGCAGATGTAGCAAAGGAACTCTTCTTGGCTGCAAATATTTCTAAACACCAGTGGATGTTCAATGCTGATTGTATGCAAACTCGCACGTGTAGACATTGATGACAATGAAATGGCGGACAAAGAAGCAAAGCAATACATGGCAATAAATAACAAGATACACGTAGTTTGAGTTATTAGAAGGGGAAAAAAAAACAGGAATTACATCAGCAGTGTAAAAAAAAACAGTAAAACATAAGGAAGGACACCAATGTGGAATCAAAGTTTGAAAGAGAGACATGCACACAAAGGCACGCACGCGCACACATGTACACAAACATGTCAGGTAACAAATGAACTTAAAATCCCTTGCAATACAAAATAACTGAGGTTACAACTTGGACATGCTAATTTTACTATCCATCCATCATGTGCCATGCCATTAAGCGTGGGCGGTCATGTTCTGCCATCTCACTCGATCACCAGAGTCGTGGATCAGCTCTGTGTTTCTGTCTCGTCCATTCCACGTGGCCAAGCCATCCAGGTATTTACTTCTAGGTCTTCCCCTTGGTCTCTTCCCTTCGATCTTGCCAATTGTCACCAAGTTCTCCAACTCATTTCTTTTCATAACATGACCAACAAATTTGGACTGTCTACGTCTAATGACTCTAATCAGTTTACGATCTTCATTTGTTTCTTGATTATTGTGCGGAATCTCAGAAGCTTAACAATATAAGGCATTATTTACGGGAGTGCAAGAAGCATGACAATATACAACATTATTTACGAGAGTTATTATTTACGAGAGTTATAGAAGCCATCAGATTAGCCCCAATGAACAAATCACCAGGACAAGATGAAATACCAAATAAGCTAATTAAAGCAGCATGATAAGTAGGAACACCATGGCTACATAGATTATTCAACCATGTTTGGGTAGAACAACAGACACCACGAGACTGGGGAAACGCCATAATTATCCCAATTTGGAAAAACAAAGGCAGCAACAGAGATTGCACACAATACAGAGGCTTACATTGTTGAGTCATACTGGGAAAATATTTTGTAAAATGCTTAAGAAAAGATTACGAACTACAATATAACCCCACCAGCTAAGCGAAACACAACTTGGATTTAGGAAAAACAAAGGATGCACAGATGTCATTTTTGCTCTTAGACAACTTATAGAAAAATCAATCGAATTCAATGAAACACTCTACTTAGCCTTTCTCGACCAAGAAAAGGCATTTGATAGAGTAGATAGAAACAAGCTGTGAGAAATCCTTAAACAATATGGAGTGAGTACACATCTAACAAACCTATGTAGAAACTTTTACAACAACAGTGAATGCATAGTGAGAGCAACTGTAAAGAAATCAGCCAAACAGAGACCGCAAGAATACGGCATGACGAGAACACGGAAGAAGAACCATCTGCAAATCTAACCATTAGAGAACTCCCATTTGAGGACAACCAGGCACTAATAGCAAAATCATAAGCTGAATTACAAGATCACATGAATAATCTAAACCAGTGGTTCTCAACCTTTTTTGGCCCGTTCCCCCCTTCACCATTTTTTAAGGACGTCATTCCCCCCCCCCCCTCACCATATGTTTAGAACGTCATTCCCCCCCCCCCCCTTTCGTATTTGCTCCCTAAAAATTTCCCCCTGCCCCTACACAGCATACGTAATAATTGAAGCTAAATTTAATAGCACATACTAAAACAAGTCTAGACGTCCCCATAAAACGTGATTTGTGGGTCTATTTACTTTATAAAATGAATTTTAGAAGGGTGAGACGTACAGAACCGTAAAGTAGGAAGGGAAAAACACGATCAAGTAATCGGTTTTTGTATTAACACAATCTTGAAATAATCTTCATTCCCCCCCCCCCCCCTGGAAACCCCAATATTCCCCCCTGGGGGGGGGGGGGGAATTCCCCACCGGTTGAGAACCACTGGACTCTAAACGATATGTGTAGGGAACATATCATGAAAATTAGCATAAGCAAAATAGGGGTAGTGATTATAACTAAAGAAGAACAAGCAACAACAATTCACCTAAACGAACATCCCTTGAAACAAGTAAAGAGTTTCAAGTATTTAGAAAGTATAATATCATCAAATGGCAGATCAGAAGACGAGATCGAAAATAGATGCAATAAAGCGAACCAACTTATTGGACAAATGGCACCAATACTAAAGAACAAACATGTATCAATAACTACTAAGAAAGCACTTTACAACACAATCTTCCTACCAACTCTATGCTACCAATGCCAAACCTGGACAATGACAGAAAAAGAGAAAAGAAAAATCACAACAACAGAAATGAGGTTCCTGAGAAGAATACTCAACGTATCAAGAAGAGATAAGATCAAAAATGAAGAAATCAGAACTAAAGTAGGGGTTATAGCAGCACTAGATTTTATTAGAAAGCAGCAAATCAAATGGTTTGGCCATGCAAGTAGGTTACCATTCAACAGCACACCACAACAAGCAATGATGTACAGACCAGATGGAGACGGAGGAAGAAGCCGACCACGTAAACGTTGGACGGAGGGAATAGCAGAGTCCATGGGAATATCGATACATGGAGCATGAGATTTACGGGAGTGCAAGAAGCATGACAATATATAACATTATTTACGGGAGTGCAAGAGGCATAACAAGATAAAACATTATTTACTAGAGTGCAAAGAAGCATGACAATATATAACATTATTTACTGGAGTGCAAGAAGCAAGACAATATATTTCATTATTTACGGAAGTGCAAGAAAAAAAAGTCGCTTAAAAGTCGACAGGGTCGACTTCATTGCACCGGGTTTATCCCATATGGCTCGGCCTCTTTCTGCAGCGCGGAAAGCGTCGTATAAAGCACGAACTCCGTAGCTCAAGCGACGACCCAGGAAAATCCGAAAAATTTCACTCATGAACGGAAGTACTCGGCCCGGAATCGAACCCACAACCTTCGGAGCCCGAGTCTAACGGCTTGACTACTTCGCCACGGAGACTCCCGTGTGGGAGTCCCACACTTACTGGAGTGCAAGAAACATGACAATGCATATAATTATTTACCGGAGTACAAGAAGCATGGCAATATATCAATATATGTTTGAGCAATGACGAATCTAAAAACATTAGTCAGGTGTGTCTCTGCTGACACGGTAGTGTTTGAGCAGTAACGAATCTAGAAACATTAACCAGGTGTGTCTCTGCTGACACGGTAGTGTTTGAGCAGTAACGAATCTAGAAACATTAGCCAGGTGTGTCTCTGCTGACACGGTAGTGTTTGAGCAGTAACGAATCTAGAAACATTAGCCAGGTGTGTCTCTGCTGACACGGTAGTGTTTGAGCAGTAACGAATCTAGAAACATTAGCCAGGTGTGTCTCTGCTGACACGGTAGTGTTTGAGCAGTAACGAATCTAGAAACATTAGTCAGGTGTGTCTCTGCTGACACGGTAGTGTTTGAGCAGTAACGAATCTAGAAACATTAGCCAGGTGTGTCTCTGCTGACACGGTAGTGTTTGAGCAGTAACGAATCTAGAAAACGACACGACACAAGCGATATGTCCAAAATCAAAGCTAAGGTACCTCCGCCTGATCTACAATTGTGCACTCTTCTGTCTCCAGGGCAACAGAATGATATGTTTTCGAGCACAACCTGATCTAATCCGTCTCCCCAATCCGCACTCTATGACCGTTAGGTGACTATGAATAATATGATCCTATTTGTGACTACGCAGAAAGAAACAAATTACTCTATTGTCCTATTTTTCACGACAGCGTCAAGATTAGAAGCTAAAGAGGATAAAGAAAGAAGGGAAAATGTGCGAGAAGGATTCATTACACGAGGAGACGGCAAAGTTAAAGCTAACCGAACGTTCTATTTCCCCATTACCGCTTCGCCAGATCATTGGTTTCAATGGGGAGGTAAGTTGTATTGTTAACACGTAAAGAAAAAAAAAGTTAGTTGCATATTCTTTACAGCAGTGGTTCTCAACCTTTTTTTGGCCCATGCACCCCTTCACCATATGTTCAGAATGTCATTTCCCCCTTTCGTATTTTTTTTTTCCGCATATCCTTTACAGGACATCGCTGTCAACACCAGCATCTTTCAGCTGATTGTTGATTTCTTGACAAGATTACGCTCAGTAGTTTTCCATTGCTTTCTGAGCGACCGGCTCACATACCCCGTAAGTTACCGACGCGGAGAGAACCGCTATCGATTCTCGCGCAATGTCACGTTACTTACGAGATTACGGAGAAAGTCGTGTAACCTCTAGATAAGGGAGACCAGCGTTTTACTCCCTATAAATCCCCACTCCCACCCCACCTCTACACAGTTTACGTAAAAATGGAAGCTAAATTTAATAACACATACTAGAACAAGTCTAGACGTCTACATAAAACATGATTTGCGGGTCTAATTACGTTATAAAACGAATCTCAGAAGGGCGAAAAGTACAGAACCGTAAAGTATGGAAGGAAAAACAATATTTTATCCCTTTATTTTTCAACATAATTTCCACCAACATTGATGCACTTATCCCATAGATTTATCAGTCCTCCCAAACCGGCTGCATAGAACTGCATGCTTTGATTTCATTTACCTGACACGCCACAGTACTGTGTGTGACTTATTTATTGACTCACCCTCGTAACTTTTTCTATCCAGCTATGCACCGCTTTACGGGAAATCGCTAGGGGCTAAGTCCACTGAAAACCCACCTTTGCGGGAGACATTTCGCGAGTGACGCCGAAGTTGAATGTTACATGAAAACGTGGTTTAGAAAACAGAGCACGCAGTTCTATGCAGCCACATTGGGAGGACTGATAAAACGATGGAATGAGTGCATCAATGTTGGTGGAAATTATGTTGAGGAAAAAAAAGGGACAATGTATGTATAAAAATAAACTGGTTTCAAGTTGTTATCATATTTAGTTATTTTTCTACCGCCATGTGTGGCTTACTTAGTAACGTACCCTCGTACATGTTCATTTGGTTGCGCACCATGATTGGTCCACACTTACTTTTTGTTTGACACTGCATCATTTAATACCCCAGTGCCGTTACTTTGCAAAGTGCAGGCTTCCCAGTGGCAAGAACGCTGGCTTGCATCCCAATTGTCATGTGTTCGAATCAGATGACAAAACATTGTCCAGGACTCCCGTGTCGGCTCATACTAAAATGGTTCATAGGAAATGTTCTGAGAAGACAGCAGAAGTTATAATGGCCACAACACTCATCGGGCGCCGGTTGGTCTACAATATGGGGTTAGAACCATATACACACCAGACCACGTGACCTGGTCAAGGGATTCTTTACTGATTTTTTTTTGTTCGCTGGCTTTGAACTCAAGCGTAGTCTATACACTTGCTCCTACTTCTAGTGCACTGGACAGATGTGTGTGTGTGGATTAACTTTCCCTATTACCAGTGTTCCTCGCCATCAAGCGAACCCACTCCGATGTCATAGGTACTTGTAATTTACGTCACCAAGTCAAGGTACGAGAAGTGAACATTTTAGTTCAACTGATCGGTTTACTTTACTTTACTTTACTTTACTTTACTTTACTTTACTTTACTTTACTCTACTTACTGACGCTATCTTGCTCTGCCTTAAATGAGAAGTACCAAAGTTAACAAGCTGGATAGTGTTGCAGCTTCGCGGCGGCCTGATCGTCCACGCCATGGGACAGCACATCGTCTACACGGTTGGTTTCAACATCATCATCGAGTGTGTAGGCGGACAGAAGGCGGGTACTCAGGAAGTCCTTGCTGGTCACTCTGGGTAGGTACAAGTATTCACGTTCAAGGTAGACTGTATGGTAGCCCGCTAGACCACGGGTGAAGCGGACACATACAAGAATCACAGGTGTGGAGATCTGACAAATAATTCACCCGCCAAAACTAAATAAGACATAGCTACCTATTTGATTCGGTATATTGTTACTGGCAATGTCTTATACTATATGTGTGGCGGTGATATAATTATATCTCTTACGATTAGTAATAGCAGTAGCAGTTGTGATGGTTGTGGTAGCAGCAGCAGCAGCAGCAGCAGCAGCAGCAGCAGCAGTAGTAGTAGTTAGTTAGTTAGTTAGTTAGTTAGTTAGTTAGTTAGTCGACAGATCATCCTCATTGCACATCGAACCATTCAGTCCATAAGTGCTCGGATCCCCTCCTCAGCAAATCCCGCAACGTGTAGCGGCTAACGACGCCAGTTCTGTGTTGGTTTATCAATCTTCTTTGGCTTCCTGCGTAGTGTTCTTGTTTGGCCACCCCTCTTTTAATTTGCTGCTCTCGCAGTCTGGCCATTGTTGTAGATTCACAGTCATCACTTGGTTCTCGCAAAAGTCTTACTTCTCGTAGAGCATTCAGGATGTCGGCCTGGTCCATGGCGCGTCCGCCCTCCACAGTAGCCTCACCTGCGAGCTTGTCAGCCCGCTCATTTCCTTGTACTCCCGCATGCCCTGGCACGAAGATGAAACTAATCTTTGCCAGTCGAGACCGCTCCAGAGGCAGCAACCATTCTCTTCGGATCGATCCCTCTTCTATCCTCTTGATCATGTTCATTGAGTCGCTGAGGAAACAAGCCCTAGTGAATGTCTGTGTCTCGAGCCATGTTATTGCTTTACTTACTGCCATGACTTCCATGGTCAGGCTACTTGTGGTTTCAGTGAAAGCACCAGAGTCCTCCTTCACAATTCTCCCTCCGGCCCGAGCTGTAAAGGCCCATGAGCTTCTCACATGTCGGACGACCGACCCATCTGTGTAGATGACCGCGTCACCATCTAGCGAATTCTCGAAAATCAACGCTTGTACTTCAGTCTCAACAGCAGCCGGATTTTCTTGTCTGCATTTTCTATCTAGTTGGATGCAAACTGAAAAGGATGTGCAGAAGTCTGTTGGCACTTGCACCCACTCCTCGCCAGGTTCTAAGTCCTCAAGTGAACACACCTGTTGAAGAATGTCTTCGGCTTGACCCATCCACGACCTTCCTCTTTTTAACCTGCTGCCCTTCACCTTCCTAATTTCACTAAAGTAGTAGTAGTAGTAGTAGTAGTAGTAGTAGTAGTAGTAGTAGTAGTAGTAGTAGTAGTAGTAGTAGTAGTAGTAGTAGTAGTAGTAGTAGTAGTAGTAGTAGTAGTAACCGACTTAGTAGTGACTAAGTTGGTAGTGAGTAGTGCACATTCATAATTATCCGTTATAAAGAGTCCAGGGTTCGAAATCAGCTACGGGTGTTTTGAAAGCAGTCCGCATTGCGTTGATTTCCACGGCATGAGGCGCCGGCCTATCAAAAAGCTCAGGAAAACAACTGAACTACCACTTCCAAGTAAATAACAACCAGCCAATAAATGCCGGGGTTGATTGCAACGTCATGTAAGGGACACGTCATTCTCTTTTAACATTAATAATAGTCCAACTGTTACTGGGGCCTTTAGGGGGAGCAAAGAACAGAGATATTATAACCTACCAAGCATGTCGTAAGCGGCGACTAAGGAAGGTTGGCGTGGTGGGCCACCCCATCCCATAGAAAACTTTGGCTGCACAATTCAACCAACGAAGAACAAGTCGATAGATAAGGAAAGAAGATATGTAGAATGTTTGTTTTTTTGTTGTTGTTTTTTTTTTTTTTAAATCTGGAACTCATCGGGACAGATAAGGAGAGAAGATAAGATACACATTTTTTTTTTAAACTCTGGAACTCAGTAGGACAGATAAGGAAAGAAGATAAGTAGAAGGTTTTTTTTGTAAAATCTTGAACTCACCGAACTAAACAGAAAAATTATTGTGTCCGAGCGTGCATGCGTGAGAGAGAGAGAGAGAGAGAGAGAGAGAGAGAGAGAGAGAGAGAGAGAGAGAGAGAGAGAGAGAGAGAGAGAGAGAGAGAGAGAGAGAGAGAGAGAGGCAGTCAGAGAGAGGAGAGGGAGCGAGAGAGAGAGAGAGAGGCAGTCAGAGAGAGGAGAGGGAGCGAGAGAGAGAGAGAGAGAGAGGGAGCGAGAGAGAGAGAGGCAGACAGAGACAGGCAGAGAGAGACAGACAGACAGAGTGAGGGGGACAGACAGACAGACAGACAGACAGACAGACAGACAGAGATGTCTTCCAATATTCTGTTTCCAATGACCCACCAGGATCATCAGCGCCCTGGCCATGTCCACCGACGGACGGTTTCTGGCTTCCGGGCAGGAGTCCAGACAGGAGGCCAAGTCACCCATTATTCTCTGGGACTGGCATTCGCGACAACAGCTCCTGAACATCGCCCTGCACAAGGTCAGCTGTCCTTGTATAGATCGTGAACATTGTTGTGTCCAAGGCATATATATATATATATTTATATTATCTAGAATAGCCGCGGTAGCCTTGTAACTCCGCGCTCGTCAACCGGCCTGGTGGACAACGGTTCGGTCCGAGTGGGGGAGGATACGAATGTTTAAACTGACCTAGGCTCCCAAGCTAACACAGCCTAAGACTTGTACCAGGAAATGTTTTGGGAAGCAAAGGCGGCCGCTGTGATACTGACCACATCTCCTGTAGAATGCCGATTGCTCTACACAAGTATGGGACTGCCGTCATGTGCCCAATGGCAAACTACTGAACGTAAAACTCGCTTAGACATCAACAACGACAGTAAAATGCTGGTGTTGACTGCAACGTCATGTAAAGGATATGCAACTATATTTAACCAATCGGGTTCTGTGCCGAATTGTCACCTTGTTATGTACCAACATGACTCTCAGCAGATGTGAAGTTCCAGCACGGATTTTGCCTACCCCGTTGGTCACTGAGCTTGGAGAGGGTTTGATGAGTTTTGTAACACAGTTCCTGTAGAGATGATACTTTGGTATCGTATCGGGAAGAAAGTCTCTACAATAACATCACCACCACTGATTGAAGCCCCTTTATGGACTCGGGCAACAATAATAAAGCATGGGAATTAAGAGTTAAAACTCAGAGTCTTCCAGGGCATTTACAACCAACCAACCATCACCTTTCTTACAACATACGTTCACACACAGAAATCTTTCAGACAACCAGCCATCACAATTCTTAAAATACACGTTCACACACATAAATCTTTCAGACAACCAACCATCACATCTCTTAAAATACACGTTCACTCACAGAAATCTTTCAGACAACCAGCCATCACAATTCTTAAAATACACGTTCACACACATAAATCTTTCAGACAACCAACCATCACATCTCTTAAAATACACGTTCACACACAGAAATCTTTCAGACAACCAGCCATCACAATTCTTAAAATACACGTTCACACACATAAATCTTTCAGACAACCAACCATCACATCTCTTAAAATACACGTTCACACACAGAAATCTTTCAGACAACCAGCCATCACAATTCTTAAAATACACGTTCACACACATAAATCTTTCAGACAACCAACCGCTTTTTTAAAAAAAAGTTAGTCGCATATCCTTTGCATGATTTGCAGTCAACACCAGCAGCTTTGGCTATTGTGATCATTTGGCAAGTTTACGTTCAGTAGTTTGCCATTGCTTTCTGAACGACCGGCAGCCATACCATTTCGTAAAAAACCAACACAACGCGGTCTGCTGCCAAATCGCGCGCAGATGTGTTTCGAACGCGGGTATTGCGGGAATCACAAACCGCGCCCGTAAACCCCTCGCCACGAAGCCGGCTGAACCAACTATTACCTTTTGTAAAATTTACATTCACACACAAATCTTTCAGATAACCTACCATAACTTGTCTTAAAATTTACATTCACACAAACATTTTTCAGACAACCAACCATTAGTTTTCTTTAAAATTTACTTTCAGACAATCAACCATTACCTTGTTTTCCGATTGACTTTCAGACAATCAACAATTACCTTTCTTTTCCCATTTTACTTTCAGACAATCAACCATTCCCTTTCTGTACACTTTACTTTCAGACAATCAACCATAAACTTTTTTTAAACATTTACTTTCAGACAATCAACCATTACCTTTTTTACCCCCAATTTACTTTCAGACAGTCAATCCTTACCTTTCTGTAAACTTTACTTTCAGACAATTTACCAGTTTAGTTTTAGGCAATCAACTGTTACCTTCTCCCCCCACCCCTCCCGATATACTTTCAAACAATCAACCATTGCTTTCTGTACACTTTACTTTCAGACAAAGACCGAGTTCCTGGCCTTCTCCTGCATCACCAAGCTGTTCGTGAGCCTGGGCGGGCAGGACGACGGCACCGTGGCGGTGTGGAGCACGGCCCTCAGAAAGCCACTGATCTCACACATTGCCCAGATCGAGCGGGCCGGCATCATGCACTGCCTGGCAGCCTCTAAAATTGATGAGCACATTTTTGCCACCGGTAAATGTTT
>JACEFZ010025525.1:0-39368 GCA_014155875.1 Cepaea nemoralis
TGAGCCAAACACCAGAAACGCCATTGTGTCGGCTCTGAAACAATGGAAGCCTCACTGGATGACGGATAATACCCATGGACTGTCCCTGCCTTCCCTTGAGGATTGATCGTGAAGTTTTCGATCGTTCTAACTTGACCAGCTGGGATGTGGAGGGCAACACGAAAGTGAGAGTTCCCCAGAATGCTAACCTGGTCCAAAACGCACGCAAAAGTTGGATTTGTTGGCCTAAGAGGCTAGGCCCAAGTGTGCATAACAATACACCAAAACTAAATCTGATGATATGATGGAGAAAGGGCAGAATTAACAGAAGAAAGTAACTTAGAAGGTCCACCTATTCTAAAAGAGGAAGTCGATGACGCTATCAAGCATATGAAGAAAGGAAAATCAGCTGGGCCAGATGGAATCACAATAGAAGAATTAGAAGTAATGGGAGCATTTGGAGCAGATATATTAACCAAAATGTTGAATGATATTTATAGCAGTGGATAAATACCAAGCGATATGCTGAAATCTGTATTTATAGCTATACCAAAAAGACCAGAAGCAATGTAATGCGACGTTATTCGTTCGATTAACCTCATAAACCATTTCATAAACATCGTGACAACTGGAAAGATCGAGGGGGAGAGAGGCAGATGCTGACTAAGAGAAATGACGCTGGATGGATTGAGACGGTGTCATGGAGGAATATTAACAGCGGAGTGGATCCAGAAAACGAACGAACGAACGAACGAACAGACTTTATTTTCAAAGGGTAACAAATTGGGCACGCAGGCCCGTCTTACATTCGGCCCTTCCAATCACTCATCTTTCTTTCATGAACAGTGCATAGGAAAAAAACATTGTCACATGAATTTTGTAAACATAAACAATGCATATTACTATGTTATAAGACACATCCACCACCCACCCACACATCCCCCATTCACTCCAACTCCCCCACCCAACCACACACACATACAATACATTCCCCCACCCATCCACCACATCCCTACACATCTCCCCACCCACACACACCTCTCATCCACCACACATCCCATCCACCCACACCCCAAGCACACATACATTCAATAACCCACACATCCCCCACCTACACACATCTCCCCCCCCCACTCACATATCCTTTACCCGTCCCATTTCCCACCAACAAACACTCACCCAATATCCTCCTCCACCCACACACCTCCAACCACCCAACCAAACACACATTCCTCAGCCACACACACATCTCCCCGTCAACTCACATATTCCGCACCTACCCACACACAAATTCCGCACTCACCCACATAATCTCCCATCTCCCCCAGCCCACTCACTTATCCCGAGCCCACACCTATAAACATCCCCCACCATCTCCTAACCTGCACACACTCACCCACCCACATATCCTCTACCCACCCACACATCCTCTACCCACCTATCCCCCAACCAAACATCTCTTAACCACATACCCTTACTCATATACAATCACCCACCCACACATCCTCTACCCAACCACATATCCTCCACCCAACCACACATCCTCCACCCAACCACACATCCTCCATCCACCCATTTCCCCAGCCACACATCCCTTAACCACACACCCTTACCCATATACACACACATCCCCACCCACGCACAATCTCCCCACCCATACAAACATCCCTCACACACATCCCCACCCACCAACACATTCCCCATTCACAAACACACACCTCCCATCCACGCACACACAACCCATACATTCATCCCCTCACACATCCCTAGACACACGTACTTATCCCTCAACCACTAACACCCACACGTCCCTTACCCACTCATCAACACATACATCTCCTATCTACCCACCCACACTCACACATCCCAACCACCCATCTAAGCAAACATCCCCCACCCTCACACACATCATTCACCCACCCACAAACCCAACCACACCTTCACCCACCCACACAAACATCATTTAACCACACCCAGCTCCCCTCCCACACAATACCACCACCCACACACATCCCAAAGACACATCCCTCACCCACACACACATCTATCCACCCCTCTCCTACCCATCCACACATCCCCCAACTACAGTCACCCTCACTACCCACACATACATCCTCCATCCAGCCACACACACCCCCACCCAGCCAGACATATCCCCCACCCACACACACATCTCCAAATCCATCACCCACACCCATTACGCACCCCTCCCCCAACCCACACACATCCCCCACACACATTCACCCACACATCTCTCACCCACACACACTCCCCACCCATCCACCCAAACATCCCACACCCTTATACACATCCCCACACCCACAACCACCCCCACCTGCACACATCTCCCACCCACCACATATCCCCACACCCACATCTCCCCACCCACACATATACCCCCCACCCATCCCATAACCCACCATCAATCATCCACCAACATATCCTCCTCCACCCACTCACCCACAACCACCTAGACAAACACACATCCCCACTCACAAACACATCTCCCCATACACCCATACATCTCGCACGCACCTACACACAAATCCCCCACCCACCCACACAAACCCACCCCGCCCACCCACACACATCACGAATCCACCCCACACACATCCCCCGATCCCCCAACCTACTATTATGATCAAACTCCCACACTTTACACACACATACAGTGACGATTGTCGTGAGCATTGTCGCAAAATTGTAAAGAAAATGGAGAAAAATTGTACATATACATTTTGCAACTTAAAAATTAGTGATGCAATTCAACTCTCTCTCTCTCTCTCTCTCTCTCTCTCTCTCTCTCTCTCTCTCTCTTCCTCTCTCTCCTCTCTCTCTCTCTCTCTCTCTCTCACTCACTAGCGCTCTCACTCACATTACAGTAATGTTATATTATACATGATAAAATCAAGTGTCATACATACAAAATGATAATGTGAAAGATGAAAATACACAAAGAATATGGAATGGCATGTTACAGGACGTGCGAGCACTGAATTCTCTCTCTCTCTCTCTCTCTCTCTCTCTCTCTCTCTCTCTCTCTCTCTCTCTCTCTCTCTCTCTCTCTCTCTTACATAGGCACACCCCCCCCCCCCCACACACACATATCCCTCACATACACACCCATACATACATCCTCACATATAGACAAATACATGATGCCTCACATGATTACTGAAACTAATAAGAACAAACTCCTACACTTTACACACAATTTAGACACTGACAATTGTCGTGAGAATTCTCGCAATTGCAAGAAGTGGAGAAAAAATTGTACATATACATTATGTAGCGTAAAAATTAGTGATGTAATTCAAATCTCTCTCTTTTTTTCTCTCTCCCTCTCTCTCTCTCTCTCTCTCTCTCTCTCTCTCTCTCTCTCTCTCTCTCTCTCTCTTGGACGCTCTCTCTCTCTCTCTCTCTCTCTCTCTTGCTCTCTCTCTCTCTCTCACTCACATCACAGTAGTGTTATATTATACATGATAAAATCAAGTGGCATACAAAATGATAAGATGAGAATTAAAAGAAAAAAATATGGAATGGCATGTTACAGGACAATCAGGTGGCATTAAACGATACCTCGTAATATGAAAGATGAGAATACATGAAAAAATATGGAATAGCATGTTACATGACATGCATGGGCTCAACTCTCTCTCTCTCTCTCTCTCTCTCTCTCTCTCTCTCTCTCTCTCTCTCTCTCTCTTTCTCTCTCTCTCTCTCTCTGTCTCTCTCTCTCTCTTTACATACTCACACTCTCACACTCATTCACTCTCTCTCTCTCTCACTTACACTCACTAACTCTCTCACTTTCTTTACAGTAATTTACATGAATTCATTTTATGCATGTTAAAATCAAGTGCATCAAAATGATAATATGAAAAAAAATGAGAATACACAAAACATATGGATCAGCATGTTAGATGACATGCATGCCCTCAACTCTCTCTCTCTCTCTCTCTCTCTCTCTCTCTCTCTCTCTCTCTCTCTCTCTCTTCTCTCTCTCTCTCTCTCTCTCTTCTCTCTCACACACATGTACACACACACACACACACACACACACACACATCATACCCACGCAATACACACACCTGCACACATCCATATACTTACTCACACGTACTCACATAACACCCGAATATACACTCCCTCGCATACACTGCATGCATGCACACTTACACATACACATACAAAGATATACAATACATACACGAGCACACACACACACACTCGTCCATACACACATACACACACGCACATGCATATAAACGCATATAAACACATGAACGCACACCTTAACACACGTACAGACATACACACAGAGTCACACACAGATGCACACATGTACACACATATACACCCATACACACATCCAGACATGCACACACATACATCAACATACATAACACTTTCTCATGCACTCTCTCATTCAACCACGCTCTCTCTTTTACACACTCACTCGCTCTCACACTCACTCATTCGCGCACATACACGCATACCTACAAATTCTCTCTCACTCACTCACGCTCCCTTACTCACTCATTTACTCGATGACTCTCTAACTCACACTCACTCACTAACTTTCACACTCTATCACACAGACAGGCAGACAGACACACAACACACCCACTCTCTCAGATTCACTCATTCTCTAACTAAATCTCTCACACATATGTCCACACACTCACTCACTTTTACACTCACTCAGGCACATGCGCATGCATACTCTCTCACTCTCACTCATACTAATTCTTCCACTCACACTCTTTCTCACTCACTCTCTCACCCACTGTCTCGTTCACACACATACAGTGAAGAATGATAGTGGAAAAATGATAGTGGAAAAATGATACTAGTAGGTGACTTATGGAGGCATATAGTCGGTATGAAGTAAGTATTGAAAGAGTTTTCGGTTGAATGTGTAGAAAACCAAAGACCGAGATCTGTGGAGAGTCATGAATGCCTACGCCAGCCGACATGGTACTTGATGCTGATGACCTCCCCCATGTTCGTCTCACCTCAATCTTGCCAATTGTCACCAAGTTCTCTCATTTATATTTTCTTATAGTGTGTCCAAAAATACTGACTGTCTACGTCTAATTTCTCTAATCGGTTTACGGTTCTCATTTGATTTTTCTAGGAATTGCTAATTGGCTTTTACGACTGTCCATTGTATTCGTTCATTTTCCTCATAAACCACATCTTCACTGCCATTAGATGTTTTCCAGCTTGTCTGCTCATTATCTACGTTTCACATCCATAAAAACGTGTAGGTTCTATAGGTTCTATGAAGCACTTCAACAATTATTTTCTCGTTGCAATTGACATCTTGTTATTGATCATATGTTTCCATCTTTTAAAAGGTTACCTTCGCATTAGCGATTCTAGTTCTAATCTCTTCAAGGCAACATCCCCCATCACAGACGTTATGACTGTTCCTAGATAGCTATCGCTATTCACTTGTTTAAGAATATTCCCATTTTCCCGTATATTCATCAAGCAAGGAAACCGTCAGGGCTGTGTGCTGTCACCCTATTTATTTAACCTTAGGCCTACGCTGAAAATATGAGAAATGTCAAAGATGATATAACCAGGGAGCAATATGATGCCCTAAATATCGGTGGTCATGAAATACGAGAGATTCGATATGCTGATGATACAGTATTACTATCTACATCACAGAATGGTTTAGAAAACTTATTAACCTTAACCCAAAGAAATAGTGAAAATCACAACTTTTATCTTAACATAGCAAAAACAAAGATAATGTATACAGATAAAACTACTATGCAGAAAGAAATATATGCCAATGAGTAAAGACTGGAGGATGTGGAAAATGGGAATATCTTGGCTCAATGATTACCAACAATGGTGACAAAATGAAATAATTAAACGACGACTATCAATTGCTCTTCAAAGACTAAAACAACTGAATAAATTGGGAGTGGGGCAGATAGAACTACAAAAATTAGAATTTTAAAAGCATGCATCTATCCCATTGCAACATACATCTGTGAGACCTGGACACTTACTTAACAAGCTTAACAGCGTATAAATGCTTTTGAATATAAGTGTTATAGAGAGGTTCTAAGAATATCTT
Organism: Cepaea nemoralis; assembly: GCA_014155875.1. Taxonomy (NCBI): domain Eukaryota; kingdom Metazoa; phylum Mollusca; class Gastropoda; order Stylommatophora; family Helicidae; genus Cepaea; species Cepaea nemoralis. The sequence goes on from JACEFZ010025525.1 coordinate 6,080, forward strand.
GTGAAAAGAAAAGAACAAATGCATCCATACTTCAAGAGCTCAATATTGAAGAGAGTTGGCTGTTAATTAAAGACGATATAACAAAGAAAATTGATATATTTATGTCAGTTGAAACGTCATGAAAGTTTGGAGAGAACAATAATGGAGGAGTATATGCCTGAGAAGCGAGAAAGGGGAAAACCAAAGAGAAGATGGGTGCAGGATGTGGCGGATAATCTCCAGATGGGTTTATCGGACGAGGAGCATTTTGCTTGTGATCGAGTTTTCCGGAAGGTTGTTAATGGAGCGAAGTTCTGCAAAGGACATGCTACTGAATGAATGAATGAATGAATGAATGAATGAATGAATGAATGAATGAATGAATGAATGAATGAATGAATGAATGAATGAATGAATGAACCTGTATATTTCATTGTGGTATTTCTTTTTTTCCTACTGCTGACCATAATCAGTCTTCTTACACTTTAATTCTAATCCTAGTTGTTCACTATGTAGAAACTCATCATCTTGCTTGCTTGCTTGTTTGTGTTCGTTGGCTTGAGCTCCAACGCGAAGTCCTGTATGTCAGATGAAGGCATCCTGTTGTCCAACATCAGTGTGATATCATACAGGACCTGAGGTTTGCGTGAGTATCCGTTGTCCCATGTCTGGCTTATCGGTGTGCAGACTGGTGGTTCCTCACCGTACAGGCAGACACTCTCCGACTTCGGAGGAATCGGCGATCCTACTGACTTTAGCCAGGACCCCGAAGGGACCTGTTGCCCAGGACGCTCGACGAGGACGCGTCAATAGGTCTTGGCCAGTATATAACCTGGCCCTGGTGCCTTGGAAACACCTCTGCGTCCTACTCATCATCTAAATGTTGCATCGAAAAATGATACAGTTGTGCTTTACTTTTCAGGATATATTAACACGCGCACACGCATCCGTACCCGCACACCACACGCGCGCGCGCGCACTCACACATACACACACACGCACGCACGCACGCACGCACGCACGCACGCACACACACACACACACACACAACGATTTTAAAAAACCATTATTTTTTTTTAAAATTTGGGCCCTCTCGTAATATGGGTGTAATTACCTTCGTTCTTTGTGTCATAATTCTGAAATAGGTGAACGGTTTATGCAACTGATTGTGTACAATTATTTTCTTTTAATCGCACTTGGTCTCATGTGTAAAGCTAAAGTATATATGTCAGTCTATCTCTGGAGATAATCTTTTAATACACACACGTGTGAGCTTGTTGTCACGTTTAAGTTGTTAATGACGGTACTTATTCTAATAAGTGTAAAATAATATGCATTCAGTTTTGCTCATTAACAACCAGAGTAAAACGAAACATGTCTTGGCAGAATAACTGTCGTCAAATTACTCAGCAAGACACATGTCTATAATTTCAATTGTAATTTGACACTTGTTGGAATATGTTGTTGTGATATTTGTTGTTAATTTGGATCATTATAGCCGGTCTCCCTGGTCAGGCGTTAACGTCTTTCTCCGTAATCCCGTATATTCCCGTGAGTAACGTAACCTGCGCGAGAATCGGTAGCAGGTTCTCACCGCGTTGGTAACTTACTGGGTATGTGAGCCGGTCGCTCAGAAAGCAATGGCAAACTACTGAGCATAATCTTGCCTAGTACATCAACAGCAGCTATAAAAAATGCTGATGTTGACTGCAACGCCCTGTAAGGGATATGCAAAGAAAAAAAAAATCTCTTTTAGTCATTCCCATATTCCCCGAAAATGAAATACGACACTCTCAGTGGCTATTAATGCTTAATGAGTTAATAACACTCCCTCCAGACCAATACCCTTTAACCCCCTCCACCCCAACCCCATCCCACACAACTTTGCCTAAATTATTTTGCAGATACATTTCTGAGTTTGGTCTTTCTGCAGAAGAAAGCAAATTACAGAAAAACAGACATCAAAGACTACACATACATGGAGTGATTTCTTTGTTCGTATTATCAGCTCACATACAACAGTATCAGACTAGATGAACACATCTACTATCACAAATGACGTGAACCAACATTGCCAACGTCATACCTCCGTGGGACAGCAGACATTCCTACTCTTGGTCTGGTCTACTGTGGACAGTCTGGTCTTCTTAGCCTTGGTGGCTGTGATGACCAGAGTGAACTGGGTCAAGCTGGCCGTCCACAAGGACAGAATAATGATTGTCAGAAGGGTATTTTCTCTGACTGCCTTCTCCTGTAGAAATGAGTGAATGGGAAATTATTGTAATTCATATAGCTAGAAGCGAATGTTCTTGAAGACATAAAAATTCAGAAAGCACATACAACATCATAATGTGAGTTATGTCTGTTCCAGTGAAGCTGCATAATCACGATGGCTTTCTAATTAGTGATCTTTATTGATTCCCGGGTCTACCCCATCCTGATCCTCCATGACAATACATCGGACAGTTTTCCTGCAGTCGGATATTTCTGTCCCATGGCAGCGATCACATATTGTTTACCGTGTTCATGTTTATTCTTATTTAGAGCAGATTACAAGAACTTCACATCACAAGGAGTGAAGCCAGACACGAGCACCATATACAGACAGCCAAATAAGAATAGCCAAGCAGCACAGAACTGGTGTCGAAATTATACACTGAATGAGCCACTGAGAAGGGGATCTGAGAATGTTTCGAAGTGCAGTGAGGATAATCTTATCACTAAGTAGTTACCGTATTGTTTTTCTTCTTTTAGTATAATTCTCTAAACAATTTTAAACCTACGAGTTCTTTGACAAGCGGAAACCCTGTTTTATTTCCTTGAATAAATTCTGCACATTTAAAACATGTTTCTCATGAACACAATAACACATGTCCCCGGGAAGAATAACCCGGTCAACAAATACCCGCAGAAGTCGGACCTAACAGCGCAAGAATGCAGCTCTGCTGCAAACAGGCACAACGCAATCACGTCCGAAAAAGAAAAAAAAACTCAGGATGAATGCAGAAGATGAAGAAGAATAATAAATTTCTCTGAGTCTGCATTTTTGGCTACTTTGAGGTGCGTCTGCTTTGTTGTTTCACATTGTTAACTGCCGTACTACATTACTGGTGCCGTCACTAAATGATACTTTTAGGGCCGAGTTGTTTAGATTGCATTCGCCCATCAGTGGACGCGGAATCATGGTGCCCAAGTTGACACAAATGAGCCCAAGAATGGTATACTCCATCTTGGTGCTGGAATAGCCAGCCAATCGTAAGTCAATGCTATTTGGAAACTACGAAAAACATCATCATCATCGAATGCCGTGCCGACTGACGTAGGCGTTCATGACTCTCAACAGATCTTGGTCTTTAGTTTTCTGGATCAACTCTGCCGAAAAACAACTATGCACATATTGAATATAGGAAGTACATTATAGCAGGTCTAAAAGGCCTATGGCCAGGTCTAGGGGTGGTATATCCTGATGTTATTGTTAAATGGAAATTATTCGAGAATTTCGTCAGACTGACTGTAGAAACAACTATCCCCATACTGAAGATGATAGGCCGAAGGAAATGTAAGATTGGAGACCTCTTAAAGCTAATGGAAAAAACGACCACCAACAAAAGTAACTATGAATATATAAAGAGGTTTTTAAAACAATGAGAATTTTATGTAAAAGGCAGAAATACAATGGTTCGGGGAAAATTGCAGAGGAATTGAAATCCAATACATATCACTCAAAACAGCAAAGTACTAATAATTAATGTAGCCGAGGGAGAAAAAAAAAGGACACAAAAGAAAGACTGATGTTTCTTTTGCTACGGTGCTAAGAGGTAGAAAGTAACTATGACTTCGTTACGGCCAAAGAAGAAAAGTAGTAAAAGAGAGAGAACCTCACACCGCCCTCAACTGACAAAAAAAGATATAGTAATTAGAAAAGAAGGTACGAGATCTTGGACAGAGGCAAAACTATTTTATAGATGTTCACACAGGAAACACTATGTTAGAGCCCAAGCAGTGGATTAAGGTGTTAGATTGTGGTAGAAATAGTGGTTGTAAAAACTAAAAGAGACTAAACAAACACATCAAAAACAGTACAAAAATAGCTCTTTATTTATCAACTGCTACAAATGTTGGTGACAATTTGTTTTCGAACACATTGAATGAAACATTCAATAACGGATGTTCAATTACAGATACAACAGACAACTGTATATATCAAACAGCAACCAGGGGTGGCCCCTATTCAGTCACCAGAAATTACGACAACAGGGTACACCAAGTACCACAACATAGGTGCTCCAAATCCAAACAGTAGCTGAGTAGAATGACACAATAAAGGACTAAGACACTACAAAAACCTAAGTTACACAACATAACTCCTAAGACGCGACATAAACAACAGAGGTGTGACACAAATTACTACACCACCATAAACCCAGGCCTGCTGACACTAACTAGTCAGCCGCTCCTGTAACAATGGAAAACACAATCTATGATTATCATTGTAAAGAAATCATATTAAACATATGAACAATGAGCAAATACATATAGCATATAGCATATGAATTAACCCATAGATCATAAATATCTCACATCTAATTATCCATTTTGCTATTCCCTCCACTTGTACTACTTCTATTCTGAGGTAACCCTTGATGTCTGGCATGATCATTCTTTGCTGTCTCATTCTTCTTCAAGGTGACTACATGTCTAATTGTTAAATGCAACAATCAATGGTGCATCATCAGATCACCCACTTTATTAGTCTTCTCCAGTTGTGCTGCTGCTGTCATGAGAATACACTTGATATTGCTAGGATGGAACACCTTCTAATGCAACAATCTTAATCTGCTCCACAATCCCCTACAGCCCAACATTCACTTACAGAATGCCTTCAGTAAAATGTAACTACCTCATACAGATCCTACACACACTAGCAGTGGAAGATTGGATCTCATTTGCCCAACTGTAATCACATAGCTATGAAAAGCAGAGGACTTATATGAACTTATATCTCTAATCCAGCAGACCAGTATAGTGCATTTGCATTTCCATCTTCCGCAGCTAACTTACCTCAAATTATGTGGAATGCTTTATGACATGGGACAAACTACTCCTGCAATGTCCAAGTTTGCATGAAGAATACCAGCACTGACACCATACAAGTTACAGCATTTGCTTAGCATTACAAACTAACCAACATGCAAAACATTTCTAACTATGAAACGGCAATGGACACATGTATAAAGTGGAACCAATATATTTGTTCAATGTGACAATGTAACACTTGCACATAGAAGAATCACAACATTCACAGAAAGATAAAGATAAACATGTATTACACAGGAATTCAATTGAGGAACTCTCTGATGCCACTAAGACAGCCCACAAAACAAACACACCATAGCATCAAGTGAAAGTACAAAATAATGGTAGGAGTGCACCATTCATATGAGAAAGAACATAGGCATAACAATGTTCATTAGTAGATACAGAATATCAGTACTAATACAACAACAAGTGTACTATATATTATGCCACTATTACACACTAATGACCAACAAGTGTTGTTTAAGGCCAAACACTATCAGTGTAATATACTTTGTTACTATATAACAGATGTACAGTTAATTCCTGTCCCCTCCATTCTTCCTACGCCTTACCGGTTATAAATTTTGTTGTCTTACGCTTCATGTCACATGACAATTACATATTAATATCTTTGCGAAGGGTGGTTCGCAGCACTAAATCACATTCTTTCCATGGTACAACAAGCACCATGTTTTACTACACATAAAACTTCAGCCATATGATTCCACTCCCAGTTTGATACACTGGTGCAAACATTACTGAATTCTGGTAACAGATGTGATACCAGACTTCAATGCTAAATGAGAACCCTCTTTACCAATATCAGTTCCAGATACATCTGACTGTTCTCCCTCAGTAAAGCCACACTTCATCCGCAGTTACCATGATTACATTATGATTGCTGATACGCAATTCGAGTATGAAAGGTGCATTATTTCCTACGCCTAGTAGTTATCAATCTGCATGGAGTTCCTACCATTCATTACATTATTTCCTTCACTTCAATTTATTACCTACATGTTCTAACTACATAGCTTAACCATTAACCCATCATTGCCACGTATAACATGTAAGTACTTTTCTCTGCTTCACATATGTTATAAATATTACCAATGATCATGTTATTTTCCCCTGCTCATTGTTGCTTTGGAGTGTTCATACCCAACACTTGACCAAACATTCAATCTTACGCCCATCATTGTCACAGAATAATCCTGCAAACATATCTTGCTGCTGTGTACACATACACATATGATTCTCACCACTCTGTTATTAAGTAGCCTTCATTTCTAGCAATCTCAAAAGCACTCACTTCCTTCTATGCCAACATTGCCAGCATGGCACCATATGGCGTTATTTCAGTCCTTTCTTTAAACTGTAATTTATGACCCCATACATTGTATATCTTGGTGAATCTCCCACATATCTATTTAGCCAGTAACACATTAATGCCATAGGATAACCATGTAAAATAATTTCCAACAAAATAATCTTGTGCCAGCATGGCTGACATGACATGACATCAGTCTCTATGATACTTAACCGCCATCAATGACCTATTTTACATATTTCACGTCACCATTGTCTGATTGCTATATATTACCCGATAACACCTATTCTCCTAAAGCTTTAGGAACGCTAAATCATTCTGTAGAACAGCCCGTTTCAATAGCATCTATTCATATTATCTATTTATACTTCTTTGTTCCTACCACCTCGACTAACAGCTTTGTTCACCCACATCAGTTTTCCCACGCCAACGCTTTTCAAGCCGGTAACATGGTGTGTGCTGCCATTTAATAAATCTTTATTAAATTAAACATTTTACACCTACGGCTTTCTCCTATGACAGGTTGTTCACTGATGAACCAATGGGAGACCCCACATATCTCTTCTCAAGGCGGGCTAGCCACAAAACTACATACACCATGCCAAAGTGCCTGCCTTCACAAACCGAGCTGGCTGCTACACTACAAATGGCCTCAGATCTCTTTGTTACAGCTAGAGTTCCGTAGTTGCCAGGGTCAAACTGCTTTAACAGGCCAAACCAAGGTGCGTTGAGTTGGCTCTGTTACATTAATTTACTAATTAATTACTCCACTATCAACAGAACACACACATTACTGCAATGACTGAAAACCAAAGAAAAAAAAGTCATAAGGGCCAAGAATTAGATTTTAGATACACAATCATTATTTGTGAATAACTTTTACAATAATACACGTCATAATCATTTTGATGCCCCAAAAAGTAATAAAGGACCATTCATTTTGAAGATGTAATAAGTTAAGAATTCTCTTAATCATGTGAAATTCGGCAATACCCGGGGTCCAGGAACAGGTTAGGAAAAATTACAATCAGAATTAAGGAAATAACAATGTGGACCTGAAGAATGTGTGTGTTGTGTTGAGAATAGTATTAGTCCGTAGGATAAAAGTAAACACATGCCAACACTGTTGCTTTATTGACCACAGAAAACTTCCGATAGAAACGTCAACAAAATACAAAGACTTGCAACATTCAAAATGACAAGAAAGACCACATATTTGTATAGACGGATATTGGAAACAATATGGTAAGAGTAAACCATAACGGATACTGGAAACAATATAATAAGAGCAAACCATAACGGCCACCGGAAACAATATAATAAGAGTAAAACATAAAGGACCATCTTGCCCACCTGAAGGTGATTGGTTACAAGATGCTAGCCCCATATTTGTATAGACCCATCCGCATTCGAGGGGTGATGTGATCAATGTCCTGCCGATCACCTTTACTTCCCAACACATTTCCTGGTAATGTGATCAATGTCACGCCGATCACCTTGACTTCCCAAGACATTTCCTGGTGACGTGATCAATGTCACGCCGATCACCTTGACTTCCCAAGACATCTCCTTGTACCCAATTTAGGCTGGCTCGTCATGCGAGCCCAAGTCATCTGTAAACATCCACTCGATGCGACTTCGAACTCAGGGCCACCAGGCCGACAGGTAAGTGTGAGAAAAAACTGCCGTAGAAACTGATACTGAAGTAGGTCAACATCGAGATCGAGATATATGTGTGACAGAGATCTGTACTGTTTCCAATTCCAATTCCAATTCCAATTTCTGGTACGAGAACCCCCTTTCAGCCTCTCCAAACCTGTGTCCTTTTAATAGAGAGCCTATTATAAACATGTGAAAGACATCCGGAAATCGTAATTGGAGGTCATATCATCAACAATAAAAGATATGCAGATGATACAATATTGATTGCTGACGATGTTAATGTAGGCAATAGACATTTAGAGTTAGAATTAAACTGTAAGCAGATAGAATGTATGGTCATCTTCAAGAAGAAAGAATTATACCTAATGTTTCACCAAAAGTCTTCAGACAGTCTATCACGAAACAGACGAAAAACGTCCATGTTTTCCACAAGTAAGATGCACACAGCCTCTTACCTTTAATCCTCACGTTCAAGCGCCCACTAACCAAACAGCGAAAAAAGTCTACCAACTCGCCAAAATTAAAAATTTCCTTCATGAGGACACAAGGAAAATATTCTATACGTGTCACATACAGACACATTTTGACTACTGATCTACAATCTGGGACGGTTGTTCCAATTCAAGCACCAAGCGACTTTACTCACTCCAGAAACGGCCATGAGTTTAATTTATAGCTAACATTTAACTAACAATCCTAGCCTGCATAAACGCCTTCAGTTACTACCACTCCGCAAACGTCTGCTTTTCAATAAGGCCAAACTAATTAACAAAATCCTACATCGGAATGCCCCAAATTACCTTTGGCCATTGTTTGAATATAATGCTAGACACAGTAAACGATTAAATATATTACACATTCCGAAGCCTAGGATAGACTTATACAAAACAAGCTTAACGTACTCTGCAGCTCAGCTGTGGAACAATCTTCCACATGAAATAAAAGACATCACCAATCCCTATACATATAATCGCAAACTATTTGAACACTATCTCAGATCGAATTACCTTCCCCCTTAATAATAGAAATAATAATAATAATAATAATAAAACCCTAGTATAACAGCCAGTCCCCTTTTGGTAGGCCAGTATATTCCACATAGCTAATAACAAGTGCTACACCAGTTATTACTATTACTGAGTCGTGTAGTATTGATTTTTCATTTTCCACATGCCTTTATAATGCATATCTTTTATATTGTTGCTGTTTTCAGTTAGCCTTGAATGATGTGTGAATGGTATAATGTATCTTCTTCTTCTTCTTTCGTTCGCCTGAAATATGTTTATAACTGCAATGTTGTCTCTTATACGAATCTAACAGTCTTTTTTAGTTCACTCAGCGGTCCATAAAGTTTATCTTCCACTGTTGTCTCTATAGGCCAGAAGGTTCGCCTGGATATGTTGTACTTTGGGCAATCCTGGAGTATGTGCTCTGCTGTCTGCGACGCCAAACCACATGTGCACATGACTGAGTCACCAATCTTGAATTTTGTATACATGCGGTTACGTAATCTATTGTGTCCTGTTCTGAGGCGCAGAAGAATGACCTGTTCTCCGTGGTAGTCGTCTTGAGTAAGGTTTGGTGGCCTTCTGATTGATTTGATCATTCTTTTCTTTTAGTGGTATGTAATGGGCACAACAGGTTGTTCTTCCGTTGCTCCTTCCTTAGCCAATCGATCAGCTCTGTCGTTTCCGGGGACTCCACAGTGGGATGGTATCCACTGTATTGTGACCTTACGCTGACTGCTAAGTTCAGAAAGTAGTGTCCTTAGAACTGGCAATATCCCAGACAGGAGCGCCTCTGTTGCGGATGTTGCATCTGTCAATATCACCACAGGTTGTGTACTATGGCTGGTGGTGTAATGTATGAAAGAGAGCGATAAAAGGGCAGAATGTTAGACGGGCCTGCATGCCCAATTCTTAACCCTTTGAAAATAAAGTTTTGTTGTTGTTGTTATGATATAGAATATAAATTGACATATTTGAAACAGGTGGTAAATTTGAAGGAAGAGAGCAAAGGAGTGACATACAAATAGGTATCTGAATGTTTGGCCAGATGTTATAAAAAGAGACAAGAACATAAACATGATCCGAAACTCTGGTTACAGTACGCGACAGCGAAAAATGGCCGCTCACGTTTATCGGCATGGTAACGGATGATGATGATGATGATGACGACGACGACAACGACGACGACGACGACGATGATGATGATGATGATGAAGATGATGATGATGATGATGATGATGATGATGATGATGATGATGATGATGATGATGATGATTTTGTAGAATCCTGTGTCAGGAATTTTTGTTATGCTCTGCATGTAGGTCACATACTTGACCTCTCGTGTCAAAAACCTAATCAATTTAACTCATGAGTGTTTTGTCTGCTAGTGAACAACTCATCAATATCATTTAACACAATACCTGTAACATAGAATGTGACCACCAAACTGTTAGCAGTTTGAAGCTTGATCTTGGCCCTATGGCCATCGCAGGGGTGCCTGTCAGAGACGATCAGCATGAACATTCTCAGCACTATGGTGTCGTCCCCAGCTGAAGACTTCTTATGATTTGTTTGCCGAGACAGCATTCTGTTTATCTTCAGGCAAAGCACATATGCACTTCTGTTTTGTGCTAATAAGAAAGTTTCTATGCAAACATGAGCTTGTGTCGTTCCGTTTAGTATCTGTGAGAGCGTCCGTAGATGCATTACCTCGCCTTCTCTCTATCTCTCTCCCTCCCCCACCCCATCCCCATGTTTGCTTGGGGGGAGGGGTGTTTTTGTTTTTAATGTAGTTCCTAGAGACATTGGATCTTTGTTTGACTGGTTCGTAACTTTGTATGGCTGTCTGGCATCTTGCCGTCTTGACAGATTATAGTTTGTAAAACGGAGTTTTAAAGACCATTTATTGTCCTTACAACATGCTCTCTCTCTCTCTCTCTCTCTCTCTCTCTCTCTCCTCTCTCTCTCTCTCTCTCTCTTCTTTTCTCTCTCTCTCTCTCTCTCTCTCTCTATTTGGCTCCAGAGGAAAGATAACACCAATGTCTAGAACAATACAAGCTGCAGAAGCTGCCGAATCAGAAAACTACTACTATTAACTATCCGCTTGTCAGAACTTCCATCCTAGACCAAATGCTGACCAAGGCTTAGGACCTGGTCTGCCCTGCCACGACATTAGGTCTTTAGGTTGCATTTCCTCGCTTTAGAGTATGACTTGTGCCCTCCCAATTGAGTTCTTTCGCCAGAAGGCGTTTGCACAATGTGGCATGTCGAGTTTGGTGAGTATCGGCCAACATTGGGTGTTAACAGAAAGCAGGTAGTACCGTCTACTGTCATACGGTAGTGTAACAGAAGTAGAGTAAGGGGATTAGGAGTAAAGATTTTTTCCTTTACAAGAAAAATTCTTTAATTAACATGGGGAGGTGTAACAGAAGTAGAGTAGTAGGTGGGAAAAGGCTACGGCACGATTGAGCATCGGGGGAGAATGGGAGGAGAGATGCTCAAGTCGTGACGTAGTTGGTTGTCAGGGGGCAGTCAAGATCAGGGCCTGGAACTGGAAGGACGCCATGTTTATAATACTTGCCATCAAATGTAAATAAACGTTATTTATATGAAACCAACAGTCTTTCTTAGTCCTTCACACTGTTATAGTAGCTTAGTCACAAACAGAAAGCAGCTAGTACCGTCTACTGTCATACGGTAGCTCAGTCACATCTAAGACCTGACTGTACATGCCTTTTTATACAGCATTAGGAACTGCATTAGGAACTGCCATCCCAATCTGCTATCGATGTCCACTGATTCGATAGAAGTCAGTTTTCTTCATTGTGTACTACTGCGGCCTGTCTTTCCAGGACGCCTATTTTGGCTTTCCTGATTATCTGATGTCATTGAGCTATTAATCATTACATCATTACAAACCATAACTGTAGCCCAGTCTACATAATTGCATTACATTACACTTGCAGTCTGCTTTACACTGACAGTGCCAGGAGCGCGGTGAGACATGGGTTAGATATTAGCTCTCGTCGTTCGAACGGGAGAGAACATCTGGCCACTTTTTCATCCCCGTATTCAAACCTACAAAAAATGTAAATGTTCTTCACATACAACACTTCACATACAACACTTCACATACAACACTTCTCATATCCAAGCAGGTTCCTGTTACAGTATTGAAGTATTTTTTAACATTTATGAGTTTAAGTAGTGACAGAATACAGGAACTACCTTGAAAGCTTCAAACAGTTCGATGATGTCTGCAGCCATCCCGATGTAAACCAGCAGCAACTGGGACAACTGCTCTCTGGTTATTTCCCCTTTGGGAAGCAACCATCTTCCGATGATCAATATGAGCAACAGCAGCTGCTCCAGAATCTTGCACCAATCCTCCGACCCCAGGGAAATGGCAAATCGAATCTGAAAAATTCCACGCACAATACTATGGTCATAATTAGCTTCTGTCATGCCGTCTGATCCTAGATGAGGTGTATCACAATAGTAGTCTTCGCCCATATCACACACAGAGCATCTCATAGTGTACGAACTTCTTATCGCTGACAATGATCAATATATGTGTATAGCAGAATATTCTTTGTCCTACTGCTTTTGTCGTGAAGCGTCGCCAGGGGGAAGCAGATGTACTTTTATGTATTTCGCTTGTCTTGTTTCCTGTACTAACGTCCTATTTGACTTATTCAATGTCTATTTTGATAAATCTAGCCAGCTTTTTCTGGGTCGTCGTCTCGCTTTGTCTCCTGATAATCTCATGTAGAACGCTGCAGCCGCTGGTTGATCTTGTTTCATTCTAATTAAATGTCCGAAACCTTTGATGTTTTGAGGTTCTATAAAGTCATTAATAACGGTTATCCCTACACTTGTTCTAGTTTCCCATTTATTTCTCTATCTCTTCTTGTTTTTCCAACTGCGTTTCTTATGCATCTAATCTCAGATAATGTGATTTTACGCCAGTGTGTTTCTTTGACTGTCCATGTTTGGCAGTGATAACACAACTGGTTTGCTTTTTCGGTTCACGAGTGCGTTTTTCAGGAGACTCCTGGGAGTCGTCGCTGGAGCTACGGGGCTCGTGCTTTGTGAGGCACTTTCGGCAGGTCGCCCTGCGGAAAGAGACCGAGCATTGTGGGATAAAACCCGGGTAAATGAAATCTTTCTGGTGACTGACGATTTCATCGACGATGAACTGTAATTTTCGTGGAGGACTTTTGTGTTGGCATTCTGGCTGCCGCATTATGCACAGTGTAACTGTGCAGGCTGTTAGCTTGCCAAGACTCCTGCCTATTCCCCTTTTCACATTGGGCAGTGAGGAGCATTTTGTGTGATATTCACTGCCACAGGAACGGAGCATAATGTGATCGACCTGTTTCCGTGAAGTTGGAATCGCGACCAACTAACTAACTATCTAATTTGAAATTTCACACACATTTTATCAGAGAAATCCTGTTTTGTTAAAATATTGATTCCCTACCAGTTATTTTTTGGGATAGACCTGATTGGTTATAAATTATTTTTGTTACTCACGACCATGCACTTTACTACCTTCTACCTAAAGAAATTATCCGAGTAGCAATGCTTGCAGCAATAAAAGCAGTCTGGATGGAAGAAGTTTTAGTGATAGTAATAGAGCTCTTAATAGCAGCTTTTGTAGAACAACACTCCTGACTAATAGTGCTAGTATTAGCAGTAGCAGCAGCAGCGGCAGTAGTAGTAGTAGTAGTAGTAGTAGTAGTAGTTTGTTGTAGTTGTAGTAGTAGTAGTAATAGTAGTAGTAGTAGTAGTAGTAGTAGTAGTAGTAGTAGTAGTAGTAGTAGTAGTAGTAGTAGTAGTAGTAGTAGTCGTAGTAGTAGTAGTAGTAGTAGTAGTAGTAGTAGTAGTAGTAGTAGCAGCAGCCGCAGCCGCAGCCGCAGCCGCAACAGCAGCAGCAGCAGCAGTAGCAGCAGCAGCAGCAGTAGCAGCAGTAGCAGCAGTAGCAGTAGTAGCAGTAGTAGCAGTAGTAGCAGTAGTAGCAGTAGTAGTAGTAGCAGTAGCAGTAGGAGTAGTAGCAGTAGCAGTAGCAGTAGCAGTAGTAGTAGTAGCAGTAGCAGTAGCAGTAGCAGCAGCAGCAGTAGCAGTAGCAGTAGCAGCAGTAGCAGTAGCAGTAGCAGTAGTAGTAGTAGCAGTAGCAGTAGCAGTAGCAGTAGCAGTAGCAGTAGCAGTAGCAGTAGCAGTAGCAGTAGCAGTAGCAGTAGCAGTAGCAGTAGCAGTAGTAGTAGTAGTAGTAGCAGCAGCAGTAGTAGTAGTAGTAGGAGTAGTAGTAGTAGTAGTAGTAGTAGTAGTAGTAGTAGTAGTAGTAGTAGTACTAGTAGCAGCAGCAGCAGCAGCAGTAGTAGTAGTAGTAGTAAAAGAAGAAGGAGAAGAACAATGAAAACTATAAGAACAAAGTAAAGATGAATGAATTCGTAGTAGTAGTATTAATTGTTGTAGAGGTAGAGGCTGATGTTAGAGTAGTAATGGTGATGGTTGCTGTATATAGCAGAAACAGTGGTAGTAGTTGAAGTGGTAGTAGTTGAAGTGGTAGTAGTTGAAGTGGTTGTAGTTGAAGTGGTAGTAGTTGAAGTGGTAGTAGTTGAAGTGGTAGGAGTAGATGTGGTAATAGTGGATGTTTAGATAGTAGATGTAGTTACCTTATGTAGTAGTTACAATTTTAACAGTCCTAATTACAAGCAAAATAAATTAAAGAATTCATCGTAGCGCCTGTGTATCTTATCATCAAATTAATAACATTAGTTACCTAATGTCCCTAAAGAGATCAGTACAGTTGGCGCTAGTTTCCCTGTAGGCAGCTTACCATTTTTCCATTGAGAACAAAGACATCGCTGTAGCTTGTGTTGACGGGCGGGTGGCGCAGTTTGGCCATGAGCACCCGCTGTCGCATGAGATCCAACTCCAGAAACCAGATGGCTGGGACAGAGGTTGCTAAGTAGAGCACAACACTGGGACATATCCTGCAGAAGTGAAGGAATAATGTGGTCGAATATATGTATTCTTCTTGCTTCAGTCGAATAGCTACTTTTCAAAATTGAAATTCTTCTTCTTCTTCTTCTTCTTCTTCTTCTTCTTCTTCTTCTTCGTCTTCGTCTTCGTCCTCTTCCTCTTAGTCTTCGTCTTCGTCTTCGTCTTCGTCGTCGTCTTGGTCTTGGTCTTCTTCTTCTTCTTCTTCTTCTTCTTCTTCTTCTTCTTCTTCTTCTTCTTCTTCTTCTTCTTCTTCTTCTTCTTCTTCTTCTTCTTCTTCTTCTTCCTCTTCCTTCTTCTTCTTCTTCTTCTTCTTCTTCTTCTTCTTCTTCTTCTTCTTCTTCTTCTTCTTCTTCTTCTTCTTCTTCTTCTTCTTCTTCTTCTTCTTCTTCTTCTTCCTCTTCTTCTTCTTCTTCGTCTTCTTCTTCTTCTTCTTCTTCTTCTTCTTCTTCTTCTTCTTCTTCTTCTTCTTCTTCTTCTTCTTCTTCTTCTTCTTCTTTTTCTTTTCCTTAACCAATCGATCAGCTCTGTCGTTTCCTGGTACTCCCCAGTGGGATGGTATCCACTTATGCTGACTGCTAAGTTCAGAAAGTAGTGTCCTTAGAACTGGTAGTTTCCCAATAAGGATCGCCTCTATTACTAATTTAGAATCTGTCAATATCGCCACAGGTTGTGTAGCATGGCTGGTATTTTGTAATGTCTCTGTTGCTATCTTGATTGCCTCAATTTCAGCATCAAAGTTATGGCAGTACTTTCCTGTTGGAACTCCGACCGTGCCCCTAGTATTATTTGGGTATTCTATGTACACTCCTGCTCCACCATTTCGAACAGCATTTTGTACTGACCCATCTGTGGAGACTCGGATCCAGAGATCCTGTGGGTATTCGTCATCAAGGAAAAATTTGAATGAATTCATTCGTAATAATTAGCACGCATAGAGAACAATAAGTTCGTGCTGTATAGCTTTTGTCACCATATCTGTCCACACGTTTCTGCTTCCAACCATTGCTGATATTCATATCCCCTCGTGTCACTGGGCTAATCTGTCTAGCATCTTCTATGGAAGTAACGGGCCTACGTGCCTAATTTGTAAACCTTTAAAAATAAAGATTGTTCGTTCGTTCGTTCGAATTAATCAACTCTGTCTCTCAAATGACTAACAGGTATGGAAGTAATCAACTATATCACTCAATGAACCAACCGTAGAAGTAGTCAACTCTACGACGCAATGTTTGCGCAAGATAGGTTCCGAGAAGTCACACAAATGAGAACAGATGTCAAAGAAAACAATTTGTACTGAAATGTGGTAGCGTTTATATGCAGAGTCAGATAACCTTTTGTCAAAGATCGTTACAGGTGATGAAACCTGGGCACATAATCATAAGCTGTAACCAAAAAAATATAGTCAATGGAGTGGCATCATCTAAAATCACTAAAAAGTAAGAAATTTAAGAGAATTCAATCAGCAGGACAGGTTATGATCATTGTCTACTGTGACATTGGTAGTGTGATTATTGTGGAAATGATGCCAAGAGGTGAGAGAATCAATGTTAAAACTTACATCAACGCACAAACAAAACTCAATCAGCGGTTCTGCAGAGTTCGGCCCGACAAGAAACCGAGAAAACAGTTGCCCCAACATGGCAATGTGAGCCCTCATGCAAGTTAGAAAACATGGCGGGGGGAAGGGGGGAGGCAACTGTCAAATTGGGCTGATCTGTACACCATCATCCACACTTCAGCCGCGACTGGCTCCCTCTGATTTTAATATCTTTGGTATTTTTGTTTAAAATGTACTTTGTGGGGGACAGTTTGATGAAAAGGAGGGCGTGATTCATGCAGTGAAGGGATAGTTAAGTAAGCAGTACAGCACCTAGTAAGTCAATGCATTCTTGCACTTTTCTGACGCGGGTATAGCAGCACAAGTAGTTGGGAAGTATGCAGAATAATAGGATGTTTAGAGAAAATGTTCATGTATTTTGTTTGTAAATGTCATTTATTTTGAAAGGATAATTTCCGAAATAAAAACTATTGTGCATTACTTTCTCGTATTGAAAAGAAATAAATAGATGAAAAAGATTGCAACCTTCGTTTAATACGTACCTTTCACAGATAGAACTAGCGAATGTTTAACTCCAATAAGATGTCAGTCAATCAGATATAAAAGCCCAGCTTACCACTTCCATTCTCCATCTTTCTTCTTACACAACGTGTAGAGGGTCTCTGCAACCATCAGCGGAAAGGTCCCGCTAAGAAACCAATAGATGAGACTGCGTTTGATCTGTGTCACCCGCCATATGCTAATTAATCCATGGAAGACGAACAGGCTACGGCTGATTAAAGCTTTGATAATGGACAGAAATCTCTTCGCCTTCTTAATACAGGAAGTCATGGCAGACAGTTTACTTCTGTGAACGGGAAAACAGAACAGGTGGGCTTTGTTCCTTCAGTAAATAAGACAAGTGCATCGCAATCAGATAACGTCTTCAAAAATAAGTTGCATATAATCCTGCAGGAAAATTGTCACCTGCCAAGCCTTTGACATGTTCATGACCAAGATATATGTAATGGCAGGTAATGTCCGCCAAGTTGGTCGATCACTGCCGCTCCCTCCAGAAACCGTTGCTGTTGATTCCTGTTGAATGTTGTGGAAATAAACACAAGCAAATACAGCGGTCCAGTGACTTACCCAGCATACCAAGATAACAAAAATAATGGTTACATCACAGAAAACGATAACATGAAAGGGTAATATTAAAATAGCGGGAAAATGATTACGTAAGATACCAGATGCCTGGCATAGATGATAACATATAATAGTAGGTGAAGTAAAAGTTGCATTTAAGAAGATTAAAAGTATTTTATCACGTTCATTCATATCACTCAAATCAATTTCATAGCGTGCTATATCCAATCTGGTATACTATATGGCAGTGCATCTTGCAGTGTGTGCTACAGATTGGGAAGAGCTTGAAGGCAGCGAAGGTGTGGTTCCTGAGAAGGTTGACTCAGTGAAAGCTTAAAAGATTCAGTGCCAAACAAAACGTAAGTATGGACCACGCAAATATTAATAGCGAAAAATGAGATGTAGTGATGTGTCACAGTTACGACTTAAAAGTTGTTAATATGATAGCAGACACGTTGTATCATATATTAAATTAAAGACACTTGCATAAAAAAATGAATACAGTTGACATTACTGCTCGTCGAACAAATGTGAAAACAGTTGACGTTATTGTTCTCCCAACAAATGTTAATACAGTTGACGTTATTGTTCTCCCAACAAATGTTAATACAGTTGACGTTATTATTCTCCCAACAAATGTGAATACAGTTGACGTTATTGTTCTCCCAACAAATGTGAATACAGTTGACATTATTGTTCTCTCAACAAATTTTAATACATTTGACGTTATTGTTCTCCCAACATATGTTAATACAGTTGACGTTATTGTTCTCCCAACAAATGTTAATACAGTTGATGTTATTGTTCTCCCAACAAATGTGAATACAGTTGACGTTATTGTTCTCTGAACATATGTTAATACAGTTGACGTTATTGTTCTCCCAACAAATGTTAATACAGTTGACGTTATTGTTCTCCCAACAAATGTTAATACAGTTGACGTTATTGTTCTCCTATCAAATGTCAATACAGTTGACGTTATTGTTCTCCCAACATATGTTAATACAGTTGACGTTATTGTTTTCCCAACATATGTTAACATAGTTGACGTTATTGTTCTCCCAACAAATGTGAATAAAGTTGACGTTATTGTTCTCCCAACATATGTTAATACAGTTGACGTTATTGTTCTCCCAACAAATGTTAATACAATTGACGTTATTGTTCTCCCAACAAATGTTAATACAGTTGAGGTTATTGTTCTCCCAACAAATGTTAATACAGTTGACGTTATTGTTCTCCCAACATATGTTAATACAGTTGAGGTTATTGTTCTCCCAACAAATGTGAATACAGTTGACGTTATTGTTCTCCCAACAAATGTGAATACAGTTGATGTTATTGTTCTCCCAACAAATGTTAATACAGTTGACGTTATTCTTCTCCCAACAAATGTTAATACAGTTGACGTTATTGTTCTCCCAACAAATGTTAATACAGTTGAGGTTATTGTTCTCCCATCAAATGTTAATACACTTGAGGTTATTGTTCTCCCAACAAATGTTAATACAGTTGACGTTATTGTTCTACCAACAAATGTTAATACAGTTGACGTTATTGTTCTCCCAACAAATGCTAATACAGTTGAGGTCATTGTTCTCCCAACAAATGTGAATACAGTTGATGTTATTGTTCTCCCAACAAATGTTAATACAGTTGACGTTATTGTTCTTCTAACAAATGTGAATACAGTTGACGTTATTATTCTCCCAACAAATGTTAACACAGTTGACTTTATTATTCTCCCAACAAATGTTAACACAGTTGACGTTATTGTTCTCCCAACAAATATTAATGCAGTTGACGTTATTGTTCTTCCACTTGTATTACTGCTCACCTTTTGCTCGCTGTCTTCAATGGTACTCTCTACGATGGTTGGTATGTTTATATTTACTTATTTCTGCCAGCCAGCGTGTAGCCCCTGTCCATGCCCGGTATCCATACTCTCAGAGTCTCACATGGAGTCGGTAGGAACATAAAGATAGAAGGGAACTAGAGAAGGGACATAACTCCAATACAAGGGAGACACACTCGAATGCTCGAACAATCTAGAGCCTTCGAGAAGCATAGGTCAGTTCGCCTACAGCTCCGTGGACACGCTGACCGCGTGCCAGGACCTGTTCCACGAGAAGCTCGAGGAGAGTTACAGCCCGTGTCCGAGACACGTTAGAGGGCAGACGCCGACTGGACATCGAACAAGCAACAGGGCTTAACTTAAGGGGGACTTGATAGATTGAACACAAGTGTATTTAGGAGTGTTACTCACTAGATAGATAGATGATAGAGTTTGTTGTAATGATTATGTATGATGGCTTTGTTATGAACTCCTATGATCATGTTCGCCACGTAGCTGGCTGCGAAAACCATTCTTCGCCAGCTTACTGTAAATAAATTATGTCAGATAGTATCAGAACGGAGTTTGTTGCCTGTATGAACCCAAGTTTCATTCCCCTAGGTATCTAGGACGTTGACAGGCTATTTGGGGGCTCCAAGCCGGTTTTGGCAAGCGCAAGCTTCACTTTCCCGACAGCTCTTGGTTTTGCCAAGTAAAATATATCAACAGTCATACATAACAAAGTCTGAACTTTGTAGCTACTATCGTATCATCTGTTCATAAACTATCGTAGTCCCTCTAGAAAAGTAATTAAATAATTATGTTCATGAAATTTGACATTGACATGACTGGACAATTACAGTGACAATTACTAATTTTTTTTGAATTCCAACATCAGATTGTTCCGCGAAAGATTGTGTGTATGTAAACTGTTCTCCAGCAGTGGCGAGAAAACAGGGGAACCAAACAACACTACAGCCAAGAAACCAGTAAATAAGATAAGTCCCATTTCATGCTCATTGTATCCCTAAACGATACTCACAGAGTTTCATTGATGTAACATTTTTTCTATGTATTGCTATTAATTATATATATATATGCAAATTTCATAACCATGTGAACTTGTTCGTTAGAAAGTTTGAATGTAAACATTAAGGGATATAACCAATTTTTGTACACCTAAACTATTTCCAAAGGGATTTAATTGCTATAAATTTAACATTAGCTAAAGTTACAAGATGTCAACATTAGAACACTGCATCGAATTAGGAATTAAATTAGGTTATACCGCCGATAAACTTTCAGAATGGGCACAAAAGACACATTTAGAAAACATAGCACGAGAAGATAGGGCAGCGGAAAGAGAAGAGAAAAAGATGCAAGCGGAAAGAGAAGAGAAAAAGATGCAGGCGGAAGAGAAAAAGATGCAAATAGAAGATGCTAGCAAACAAGCTCAATTAAACGCAGAAACAAAAAAGTTAGAATTAGAAACACAATTAAAATTGAAACAAATGGAAATTGACTCCAACTTAGAAATTTCAGTAAACAAATTAAGGAGCAAAGAAGAGGAACAAAAATACAACAAATATAAAGGCTTAGTCAAACCTTTTTGTTCCGGGGATTCAATAAGTGCATACTTAGAGAACTTCGAGTGTTTGATGTCATACCATAACGTTTCAAAGGTCGATTGGGCGTTTATTTTGATGAGAAATTTAGCATTAGAGCCCTTAAAAGTGATAGAAACAATTCCACAAGACATGAGGAAAGATTATGACTATTTAAAACAAAGAATACTACAACATTTTTCACTAGACACAGCAGGCTATCAGTTGCAGTTTTCAAAATTAACACCATCACCTAACCAAACGTTCATAGACTACGTGTCTACAGTCCAAGATATTTGTACAAAATGGATAACCTCAGCGAAAACAAATAACAACTATGATAAACTAAAAGACCTAATAATAATTGATAAGATCATGAACACCATACCAACTCCTTTCTCGAAATTTCTAAGACAAAGTGATTGTAAGACTATTCAAGAAGTCGAAAATGGAGGTAGTGCATATTTCACAGCTAACCGTGCTATTTTTCAGCTAAATATGAGTCAGAATGAAACAGCAGCTGTCACAAACACCAAATATTCAAAACCAAATGAGAATAGGTTCAAACAACGCTCTAAATTTACAAAACCAGTCCTGTGTCAATAATGTCATTTGACCCGCGAACAGTACGCAATTTGTGATAAATCACCAATGCATCCACATCACCTTCAAATGATGGTGGAAAAAAAAGAAAAAAAAAGAAATGCGTATAAGAGAGCGGTCAAATGCTACTTTTGTTTAGCTTACGGGCATTATTCAGGGCGTTGCGATGACCGCAAGATGATGAAGCAGGACAATGCTGCATTGATAGATACATCTACGGATGAAGAAATTGAAGAACTGAATGAATGCGACATCCAGAATGAAAGTGCGAGTGAGTCAGGTAATGCGGTAGAAATCATTAACACCATCAATAATAACACCTGTAATACGTGCAGCAAATTTCAGTTGGATACAACCTTAGAATGTGGCCATACATTCCCTATATCCAATGAAATGGCCAACGCAGCCTTAGCGTCTAAAGACAAGTTAAAATTTGTGAAAGGGTTTGTTAATAACAAACTATGCACAATAATGCGTGATAGCGGAGCGACTCTTTGTGGAATTAAAAGAACATTAATTAATGACAAAGACTACACACACAACTACGTGACATGTCGCACATTCGCAGGCACCATCGAAAGATACCCCCTAGCACTGACCGAAATTCAGACACCTTTTCTGTCAGGACAAGTGCTATGCGCAGTATTAGAAAATCCTTGCGCTGATATTATTCTTGGGTTTCTTCCTAATATAAGATCCTGTTCTGAAGAAGAAATCAGAGAATGGGAACAGAAAAACTGCACCCAAAAAGCAAACAGTGATTCCAGAACTAAAGAACATATTTGCATGTCTCAAACTGCCAAAAACACAAGGGAGACCACCGATGACGGAATTCAAAACGAATTCACAGAGGTGCATAACACAGGGGCGGTCGAATCTTTCAATGACACCATCAGCATAAAACCTCGAATTGAGGATGCAACCGAAACACGAAATTGTGAACCTGTAAATGTGCAACAACAGACAGAATACGCCAATGTAGTGACAAAACAAATGACTCACAAAACCCATATAAAAATCCAAACAGAGACAACAGGGGACACTAACCGGACTAACAGAAACGACATTGACAAGTATAACGATGACAATTCTACTTTAACGACACATTCTCGTAATAACGGAAACGACGAAGTCAACGACACAATAGCAACAACTCTTCTTAATCATTACAAACAGCTTGACGAGTCATTACAAACCGACTCGACTTCTTTAAAGTACTCTCAACCGAAATCATATTATATGACAAACAACAATGACAAAAGCACAGCAACGACAATACGTCTTAACGACACTACTACACAAGACAATGAAGACAACTTCACATTACAGACAGTTTCTCGTGAAGAAAAAACCGCAGTTACCAAACCAACAACTGAGAGAACTCATAAATTCCAACTTTATGAGTCGAAACAATTTGTTTCTCTAGAAACGAGAAACAATTACGTGATTAATTCCAAGAAACATAACCAAGAAATACAAAGATATCCAAGGGACACTACTAGTGACAAAGAAGTATTATTAACAAACAAGTGTCATCATATGTGTTCATCGCAAATTTATCATCGATCAAGGACACATAAAACTAAAACAGAAACAACACATAAAGCTGCAGAAAGTTATGCAGATACAGAAATAACATCATCGATCAACATTCATGCAAGCAAACAGAATGCAAATAAACAAACACAAACAATTGACTTCACACAAAATCAAAGTCAGAAACGTTTGCATACAAACAAACTGCTTTATCGCATGAACAAAAACACCAAATGATGCGGATCTAAATCCATGAGCACAAAGACTACCATTGTCAACTCATCATCTACCACTTTAGCAGACAAATACAACAAGGCCTTTGAAACACACACCTCAACCAACAAGAGTAAACAATCACTTTCACCAAACATTAAAATGAACAAAGACAAACTACTGACACTCTTGCTACTTTTGCTGTTAACCCAACTTGCAACAACACTACTTACCTTTCAAAATGTATCTTTCACAACTATCCGGATAACAAACAAATTGTCCATCATATTTACCATCTCATTCATATATCAATCAACACTGCGCCAAATTCAAAGAGCAAAATCCATGCTACAGTTCATTAACTCCTGTTGGTGCAAAATTGTTCATATAACTTTGAGATATGCCTATGGTAAATTCATTTTCACTCTTACATTATTTAGACTTATTTTTACATCGATACCTATACAATTATGTAGTATGCGCAGTTGTAAGAGTATCCGTTTAGAGGATGCAATGTGCAAATTGAAATCCATTTTTTCGAACCCACCCATATTGAGATTACCAAACATAGATTTACCATTTATATTAACTACAGATGCAAGTGCTATCGAAATCGGAGGATGTTTGATGCAGGAATACGAAGACGTAAGACACCCAATCCTGTATGTCAGCCGTAAACTGAAAACAGCGGAAATCAAGTATTCGACAGCTGAATTGGAGGCATTAAGTTAGGTTTTTTGTGTTAGTCGTTTATCTAAGTTCCTCTTAGGTTCCCATTTCGTTGTCTTGACGGATAAGGCGCCACTGCTGGTAATTAAAGAAGGCACGAATAATGTAATTGCCGACATACTATCACGATTACCCACTGCACCAGCAGATTAACACTATGTACATTGATTAGTGGCCATATGATAAGCTGTGATATTTTAGTCTGTTGCATAAAAGAGTGTACCTCTACACTTACTGTAGAACTTTAATTTAGAATTGTCGACAACTGATTTAATACGCTACTTATAGCTATCACAGACATGAAACTTTGAGAGCCGTTAACTATATTGGGCCACATTGGCAATTAGCAGTACATCAAAAACAATCCGAACTGTGGATATTAACATTTGTGAAGTTATTTCATCAATCACAGAACTGAAAGTTATCATGCGAATATTAAGAACTGTGCATACGCGTGATTTCAATTGACTTCGCAAACTAACGGAACAGAACATCGCACATACAAGCAGCGATATACTATGACTATTACGACATATGAGAGACAACACGGGAATGTGACACCAAAACGTTACCTACGAATTGTAACATTATTGGAACAGCACACGGACAAAAGAACGACAACACACGGATCGTCGTTGGAGTTAATTAATTTAATGTTATTACTTAAATATTTATTACTTTTGTGCTTTGCTATATACATAAAATATGTGAAAATGCAAATTGTACATTTTCTATCATAATATGTCAGAAACATTTTCATTCATAGTTAAAATTTTCTTTCAATACAATTGTTGCAATTTAACTTATAAACCATTTCTTATCACCAGTACAGATAGTACTTGACGCTTTGAATATAGCATATCGCCAGTTTCCTTTTTCTAAGGGCGACAACATTTACCCCACCTTAATTTGTATATTTTAACAAATTATTATATTGAATGAAAGGTGTGCGAATCAGAGAGTGAATGAATTAAATGAGAGAGCGATATACTGAGCGGACAAATTGTACGCAAAAAGTATTTATTTTAATTTGTCTGCGTTTTTGAGTGTAAAATGTAACACTTGTCTAAAATTGTGTATACATGTTTAGTGTTAGATAAAATAGGTTCACTCTAAGAATCACTGTTTGAATACCCTGTACATGCGTTACATAGATGATGTAATTCATGACAAGGGATATTCCAGCTCGTGACACTTGGAGATGTACTACACACCACATACACACAGGTAGCACACACTTTAGACATTGGGTAGGACAGACTCATAAAACTAAACACTAACAATTAAATCACACACATTTTATTAGAGCAAGTAACAAAGCAGTAAACACACTAACAGGCAAACAGGAACATAAGTAGTTACTTGGGAGAAAACAAGAGTGCATAGATATATTAAGCACTATAAAACATACGGAAGTAAAAGTGTATCAAAATACACATTCAGGACAAGAATTGCAAGTATTCTTAAATAAGCCAAGACAATTTGTCTTGTTAAACCTCTCTAACACAGAGTTTAATATCCTGGTATCATATGGATACTTGAGAAGGCGCGGTTGCAGATACAACTAGAAGCATCAGGGAACTTCGGTCGGATAAGCATGTTTAAGGATATGGAAGAGATAGAAGCTCTTCAGCAATCACCCTGGATTGTTGTACGGGGAAATACATGAGTTAATAGTGCAAATATATAGATGGCCAGGTTCCCATCCACGAAACTACCAAACACCAACTTCATGTGATCCTATGACTGAATTAGTGCAGACTAATTACCATATACTAACCCATAGAAGAGGGGGAGGGGAACCCCTGTCGGAGTCTCACATGGAGTCGGTAGGAACATAAAGATAGAAGGTAACTAGAGAAGGGACATAACTCCAATACAAGGGAGACACACTCGAATGCTCGAACAATCTAGAGCCTTCGAGAAGCATAGGTCAGTTCGCCTACAGCTCCGTGGACACGCTGACCGCGTGCCAGGACCTGTTCCAGGAGAAGCTCGAGGAGAGTTACAGCCCGTGTCCGAGACACGTTAGAGGGCAGACGCCGACTGGACATCGAACAAGCAACAGGGCTTAACTTAAGGGGGACTTGATAGATTGAACACAAGTGTATTTAGGAGTGTTACTCACTAGATAGATAGATGATAGAGTTTGTTGTAATGATTATGTATGATGGCTTTGTTATGAACTCCTATGATCATGGTCGCCACGTAGCTGGCTGCGAAAGCCATTCTTCGCCAGCTTACTGTAAATAAATTATGTCAGATAGTATCAGAACGGAGTTGTTGCCTGTATGAACCCAAGTTTAATTCCCCTAGGTATATAGGACGTTGACACATACTCTACTAATGGAGAATCAGATTCTCTGGGCTGGTCCCATGACCTGCATGCCAGATCACAGGCTCCCTAAGCGAATTTTTTATCATGAGCTGCGCTGTGGGAAACGCTCCCTTAGCGGCCAAAAGAAACGCTTTGAAGACATTCTGAAGATCTCACTAGAAGATTTTGGAATTCATCGTGACACTCGAGAGTCGAAATTCGTTGCGAACATCATTACTCAAGGGTGCAGATGTGAAACAAACAGGACTGCAAGACCTGTGAAAAAAGGCTTGACAAAATCCACTGCAAGAGTTTCTCATCCTGGAACGTCAAGCGTTCTTTATCCACATTGTCCCAAAAAACAAAAACAAAATCATATCGAGCAAAATAGACCTTACCAGCCATCTTATAACTCACGACTCCAAACTTTCAACCCTACTGGATGAATCACATGGCCATCATCCTTCTTGATGGACAAACACCACAGTCTCAGTGGCATAGCGGCTAGACGCACGCCTACAGCCCGGTGTCATTGGATTGAATCCACATAGGGGTATATTTATTGATGGACTTGGGTTGCCAGGTGGACCAGGTATAAAATTAGTACCATGAAATGTCTTAGCAAGTGAAGGTAGCCGGCATGACCATCAGCCACCTAGCACCAGGTGGTCTATATCAGAGGTTCCTAAACCACTGCCCGCGGGCCACATGTGTCCCGCCAGCTGTCAAAAAGTGGCACGCGATGCTTCGTTATTTAATATAATATATTTTAATAATTTCAAATTTCAGAGGGCTCCGTCAGCGTGCGATAATTTCCTCTGCTCGTGGTTGTTATGCTTAGATATTATCGAATGCGCCTGTTCAGTTCGCAACGAAACGTTATGAAGTTCCCATATCCCAGCCTTGTCGACCAATAAGAGTGCGCAAGGCGCAATGTTGTCGTCTGTTACAACTGTTTAGCAGAGTCGGTAGTATTGTGTTGAAATTATATATATATATATATATATATATATATATATTTTTTTTTTTTTGAATAAAAATTTACGGTTAAAGCCTATAAACATGTGTGTGGAAAATCTAAAATCAACCAATGACCAAAAGCGAAAATGTGAAGACTTTGCTTGTCGTGATTTTAACGACGATTGGACGGAGACATTTATGTTTATTCCTAGCCGTAGTGGTAAACCAGTTTGCTTAATTTGCGGATTGCGTGTTTCTGTTACAAAAAAATTTAATCTGGAACGAAACTTCACGACCACACATTCAGACATAAATGCTCAATATACGATCAATTCGGAGTTAAGAAAAGATTTAATAGCTAAAAATGAAAGTTCTCTGACCAGGCAGCAGTCATTTTTCACCAAAGCTAACAAAGAGCGCAAGAGTGCTGTTGTTGCGTCGTACGAAGTCGCTGTTCTGTTGGCCCGCAAAAAGAAGCCGTTTACCGATTCAGAAGAAATAATCCAAGCCTTCCCTTAAAATTTCTGCTAGAATGCTTAACAATAAAAAGTGTGAAACAAAATTTGATCAGATTCCTTTGTCTAATATTATGGCCAAGAGTGTTGAAGAATTAGCCAACGATGTTCATCGTCTAGTAGCAGCACATTTTTTCCCATTGGCAATGCATGAATCCACTGACATTTCTGACAGAGCTCAGGTCGCAGTTTTTGTTCGAGCAATAAATGATAATTTTGAAGTCATTGAAGAACTTCTAGGACTTGAATCGATGTATGTAACTACCAAAGGGACTGGTCTGTTTGAAACTCTGAAGTTGTGTGTAGAGAAAAACAACATAGAATGACCAAATTGGACAGTGTATGCACCGACGGTGTTCCGGCTTTGACGGGTAAAAAGTCTGGATGTCTAGCGTTATTGAAACAGTTTCTTGGCCGCACTATATTAATATATCATTGTATCATTCACAAAGAAGCTCTGTGTAGAAAGACATTAAATCTGTAACATGTCATCGATGTTGTTCTGAGATGTGTGAACAAAATTCGAAGTAAGCCGCTGCACAGGCGTGAGTTCAGACAGTTTCTATCAGACCTGAACTAGGAATACGGTGAGCTACTATTACACTGTGATGTCAGATGGCTATCTAACAGGGAAAGTTCTGTCGCGTTTCTTGGCACTGAAAAATAGTGTCTATCTGTTTCTGTCTGAAATAAATGATTTGCCTACAAAACGGGAGTGTTGGTTGAACGGTGACTGGCATAATGAACTTGCATTTTTGGTGGATATCACGTCTCATTAAAACTCTTTAAAAGAGAGGGTCATGTGAAAGAAACAAACTATTCACAAATTTGTGTGATGGCATTTCTTAATTTAAAATGAGACTACGACTGTTTATTGGGGAGCTGACTGAAGGGACTTTAGAGACGTTACCAACTCTGAAGACGCTTGTTGTGGAAAAGAAATGTGGGCACTCTTCCGAATTCCGGTCCCAAATAGCTCCGCAGTGAATAGGTCAGGGGTAAGGGTTAGGGTCAGTGTTTAGTTAACAACTAACCCTAACCCTTAACCCCTGACCTATTCACTGCGGAGCTATTTGGGACCGGAATTCGGAAGAGTGCCGAAATGTGACTTGTTACAGTACAAAGTAACAGTTAAAAGTCAGTCGAGGTTTCAAGAGTTCACAATAGAGGATGATAATAATGTCCTCTTCATAAATCTGTTCGTATTTCCTGATTCCAAGCTCCGTCAATTACAACAAAACCTTCAGCACGAAGTAATTGACTTGAAATGCAATTATGCAATGAGATGTAAATTTCTGGAGCTGTCTGCTTCACCTTCAGCTGATCATATGATTTTATTCTGGCGACTATTACCTGTCGAACAATTTGAACACTCGCGTTCATTCGCCCAGCGATACATTTGTAGTTTTGGTTCGACTTACAGATGCGAGCAGTCAATTTTAGCAATGACCGTTATTAAAAAAACAAAAAAAACAAGCAATGTTCCAGACTCACCGACAGTAACATTATGACTTTGGGCACGACAGATGTGTGCCCAGATATTGATAAACTGGCATCTGAACTGAAATAACTGGTTATGTGGAACAGTTACAATTGTAAATTAATTACATTAATAGCGATTTTCGAAATTGATTAAAACTTTAACAAAAGTTAAATGAACTTTTCATTTTAAACCAAAAAATGACGCGCAGTGTAGGCACTGGCATTGACTGCCTTTAAAGTTTTAGACTTTTGTTGACGAAAGTTAAGAAAGGTAAGAATGATATTGCAAGACTTTTATAATTTTATAACGTCGTGGCCCGCTTAACTACCGAAAATAGTAGATATGACCCACTGCTTAACAAGCTTGGTAACTACTGGTCTATACAAACATGCGTTTATCACCATATCCCTGACTTGATTACAGCCAGCCAATGGCATATCCGATGCAGAAATTTCTCCCTTTAACAACCTTTTAAAATATCTCTTTATATCATAAGCATGTTGCACTGCCTCTGTTGCTGAGTTAATTATGTCTTGAATCCATCTATCGTGTATTCCACCTCTTCCCCGCTTCCACGGTACGCTTCCCCAAATTTATAGTTTATTTATTTTCATCTCGCACACATGACTTGCTAAAATAAACACAAATGTCTGTGTGTTTTATTTCTTCAAATCTCTCACAATACGTTACGTTTTATAACACATAATTTTGCAAATTATTGCTATTGCCTTTTCGAAAAACATTATCACAATTATAACAACGGATTGTTGCATGCAGCGATACTCTTTCAGTAAAGTATTTCTATTTCACGGAAACATTCAAACACATGTCTTCAGAAAGATATCTATATAACATCCAATATATTGTCTACAGCGTCCATCGAAGTGTCAAATAAATGTAAACAATAATGCATTATTAATAAACATAGTTATTCAAGCTGTGCGCCCATCTTAAAGATAACATTACATTATGACACAGTATGTATATATATATATATATATATATATATATATATATATATATATATATATATATATATATATATATATATATATATATATATATATATATATAATATATATATATATACACTACTGTGTCATAATGTAATGTTATCTTTAAGATGAGTGCACAGCTTGAATAACTATGTTTATTAATAATGCATTATTGTTTACATTTATTTGACACTTCGATGGACGCTGTAGACAATATATTGGATGTTATATAGATATCTTTCTGAAGACATGTGTTTGAATGTTTGCGTGAAATAGAAATACTTTACTGAAAGAGTATCGCTGCATGCAACAATCCGTTGTTATAACTGTGATAATGTTTTTCGAAAAGGCAATAGCAATAATTTGCACAAATTATGTGTTATAAAACGTAACGTATTGTGAGAGATTTGAAGAAATAAAACACACACGACATTTGTGTTTATTTTAGCAAGTCATGTGTTGCGAGATGAAAATAAATAAATTATAAATTTGGGGAAGCGTACCAGTGGAGCGGGGAAGAGGTGGAATACACGATAGATGGATTCAAGGACATAATTAAACTCAGCAACAGAGGCAGTGCAACATGCTTATGATATAAGAGAGATATTTTAAAAGGTTGTTAAAGGGAGAAATTTCTGCATCGGACTATGGCCATTGGCTGGCTGTAATCAAGTCAGGGATATGGTGATAAACGCATGTTTGTATAGACCAGTAGTTACCAAGCTTGTTAAGCAGTGGGTCATATCTACTATTTTCGGTAGTTAAGCGGGCCACGACGTTATAAAATTATAAAGTCTTGCAATATCATTCTTACCTTTCTTAACTTTCGTCAACAAAAGTCTAAAACTTTAAAGGCAGTCAATGCTAGTGCCTACACTGCGCGTCATTTTTTGGTTTAAAATGAAAAGTTCATTTAACTTTTGTTAATGTTGTAATCAATTTCGAAAATCGCTATTAATGTAATTAATTTACAATTGTAACTGTTCCACATAACCAGTTACTTCAGTTCAGATGCCAGTTTATTCATTTTCTTGGGCACACATCTGTCGTGCCCAAAGTCATAATGTTACTGTCGGTAAGTCTGGAACGTTGCTTGTTTTTTTTTTTTTTTTATTATTAATAACGGTCATTGCTAAAATTGACTGCTCGCATATGTAAGTCGAACCAAAAATACAAATGTATCGCTGGGCGAATGAACGAAAGTGTTCAAATTGTTCGACAGGCAATAGTCGCCAGAATAAAATCATATGATCAGCTGAAGGTGAAGCAGACAGCTCCAGAAATTTACATCTCATTGCATAATTGCATTTCAAGTCAATTACTTCGTGCTGAAGGTTTTGTTGTAATTGACGGAGCTTGGAATCAGGAAATACGAAAAAGATTTTTGAAGAGGACATTATTATCATCCTCTATTGTGAACTCTTGAAACCCCGACTGACTTTTAACTGTTACTTTGTACGTAACAAGTCACATTTCGGCACTTCCGAATTCGGTCCCAAATAGTCCGCAGTGAATAGGTCGGGGTAAAGGGGTTTGGGTTAGTTTTTAACTAAACACTGACCCTAAACCCCTTTCCCCCGACCTATCATGCGGAGCATTTGGGGCCGGAATTTGGAAGAGTGCCCACATTTTTTTTCCACAACAAGCGTCTTTAGAGTTGGTAACGTCTCTAAAGTCCCCTTCAGTCAGCTCCCCAATAAACAGTCGTAGTCTCATTTTAAATTAAGAAATGCCATCACACAAATTTGTGAATAGTTTTTTTCTTCACATGACCCTCTCTTTTAAAGATTTTAATGAGACGTGATATCCACCAAAATGCAAGTTCATTATGCCAGTCACCCTTCAACCAACACTCCCGTTTTGTAGGCAAATCATTTATTTCAGACAGAAACAGATAGACACTATTTTTCAGTGCAAGAAACGCGACAGAACTTTCCCCGTTAGTTTGCCATCTGACATCCAAGTGTAATAGTAAACTCACCGTATTCCCAGTTCAGGTCTGATAGAAACTGTCTGAACTCACGCCTGTGCAGCGGCTTACTTCGAATTTTGTTCACACATCTCAGAACAACATCGTGAAAAGTTACAGATTTAATGTCTTTCTACACCGAGCTTTTTGTGAATGATACAATGATATATTAATATAGTGCGGCCAAGAAACTGTTTCAATAACGCTAGGACATCCCGACTTTTTTCCCGTCAAAGCCGGAACACCGTCGGTGCATACACTGTCCCAAATTTTGGGAATCTATGTTTTTTTCTCTACACACAATTTTAGAGTTTCAAACAGACCAGTCCCTTTGGTAGTTACATACATCGATTTAAGTCTAGAAGTTCTTCAATGACTTCAAAATTATCATTTTGCTCGAACAAAAACTGCGACTGAGCTCTGTCAGAAATGTCAGTGGATTCATGCATTTTCCAATGGGAAAAAATGTGCTGCTATAGCGATGAACATCGTTGGCTAATTCTTCAACACTCTTGGCCATAATTATTAGACAAAGGGAAATTTATCAAATTTTGTTTCACACTTTTTATTGGTAAGCATTCTAGCAGAAATTTTAAGGAAGGCTTGGATTATTCTTCTGAATCGGTAAACGGCTTCTTTTGCGGGCCAACAGAACAGCGACTTCGTACGACGCAACAACAGCACTCTTGCGCTCTTTTTTAGCTTTGGTGAAAAAATGACTGCTGCCTGGTCAGAGAACTTCATTTTTTGCTATTAAATCTTTTTTTAACTCCGAATTGATC
>JACEFZ010025527.1:0-13118 GCA_014155875.1 Cepaea nemoralis
CCCGGGCCCCATTTTCCCCCATTTTTAAATCTAATATCATACTGTTCGTCTCTGTTATCCTCATAAAGGTTTTCCACATAATCTGTCCATACATGTAGACTCTGGTATTTTTCTATTATGATTTTGCCATCTTCAGTTTTTAGACACCC
Source organism: Cepaea nemoralis (assembly GCA_014155875.1). Lineage (NCBI taxonomy): Eukaryota > Metazoa > Mollusca > Gastropoda > Stylommatophora > Helicidae > Cepaea > Cepaea nemoralis. The sequence continues at coordinate 150 of JACEFZ010025527.1, forward strand.
TGTTGATGTACTTGTTCTTTTATTAGTAAGTTCCTGAATTCTTTTGTGCACTAATTTGGTATTTTGACTGTTGTGTTGGTTTTCAATTTCTAAGCACTTTTCCTCAAGCCATGCTTCTTTTGCCTCCTTACATAATATTCTGACTTGTCTGTGAATTTCTTCATATTTGACAGAATTATTTTTGTTGAGTCTTCTTGTTTCCATGGGGTGTAAAATTTCTTCAGTCATCCATTTCTTACGACCCACCTTCTTTAATTTTGGAATAGTTGTTTCTGCAGCCACATTGATTGAATTCTTCAACGTTTCCCATTGATCATCCACATCCTGGAATAGGATCTCTAGATCAGACAAAATTTCAAATCTGTTCTGTACTTCTATGTTGAATTTGTTTTGTATTTCCTTGTCATTACTCAATGTACACAAATCATATTTAGTGTTTCCTGTTATATACTTGACTTTCTTCAACTTTATCCTCAATGTTCCTGTGAGTAATCTGTGGTCACTATAACTAATCAGCACTGGGAACTGTTTTTGCTAGTGTTGATGCGTTTCTAAATCTTCTGCTAATCAGAATGTAGTCAATCTGGTTTCTAATCCTGCTATCAGGACTTCTCCATGTCCATAATCTTCTAGGGTGTTGCTTGAACCAGGTGTTTCCTACAATCATTTCCTGTTCTTTTGCCCACTCTACGAGTCTGTATCCTCTTTCATATCTCTCTCCTAAACCATAGTTTCCTACTGTGTATCTATCCCCTTGATTTCCTACTTTTGCATTGAAGTCCCCTATTATGATGTTTATTTCTGAAGTTTTACATTTCTTTAAGGCAGACTCTATGTCATTATAAAATTCTTCTACACTATCTTCACTGGATTCTCCTGTTGGGGCATATACTTGAATAATATTTATGCTAAAAGGTCTGCCACTTAATTTAACTAGTAGAACTCTGTCCGACACGGCCCAATATCCTTGAACAGATTTTGCTGTTTTCCGGTCCAAAATAATTGCCACTCCTCTATGACGATCTTCACCTCCAGAATACATAATCTTGAAATCTTCCTCTATCTTGATGTCTGCTCCTGTCCATCTCGTTTCGTACATACCTAAAATATTAAGTTTTTCCCTTTCAATTTCTTGTTTTATGTTCTCTAATGTTCCGTCGTTGTTTAACGTCCTAACGTTCCAAGTTGCTAATTTTAACGTCTCTGTCCTTGTCTTGCGATGATCAGTCTTTAAGCGAACCATGATATACTAGGCACTTTTAAAGATGTAGTTTGCCGTTGCTTTCCTCTATGGCAGTGACCTTACTGGTCGGAGACCACAGCCATTGACTCAAGAAGAGTTCCTCTGCCTGCCGTCGTGAAGCTCGAGGCCATGACCCACAATATCTGTCGGCTGCCCTCAAAATTTCATCCACCACCTGCCTTCCGTGGCTTCTTTTGAAAACTTCCAATAAAAGGAACACAAAATAACATCACATAATCCACAGGAAACACTATTCACAGGAAATCCATAGGAAATCACATGAAATCCAAAGGATAACACTAAATAGCGTCCCTCCGAAAAGTAACGCTTCATTTTGTCGCCATTGTACCGGAAGTAGGTACCGAGTGGGACCTCGGGGTCTACTATCATTTATTTCCTGAGTGTAAGCGAGTTTTGTTTCCCTATTATCCTCCATTCTTTCTACACGCCCCAGCCATTGTAGTCTTAGGAAGAGATATTGACCATATCACTGCCGTGTAGCGTCGGAGGCAACAGTCAATGATTTATAATCGGATGAAAAAAAATTGTGGCAGACAAATAAAGAGAATCACCGTGAAGCGCATGAATACATTGGTTACTGGATGACGTCACAGAGGAACTACGGTTACCATGGTGAAGTTTGACAACATCTTGAAGACGGGCGGTTCTGATTGTAACACCGAACTTTCAACAACGACAGCTAATGGAAAAGGTTAGGGACACGCTATATGAGACTCCCGCAACGTCAGGAAATAAGGGCACAGTTTGAATGGCAAGGAACAATCGGGAATGAACGCAGGGCGCAGGAGAAATGAGAAGAATTGAGCGCATCATAACTGGCCGAGCGATCAGCAATTAAAAGTCATGGCGTCACACCAGACATAGGTCAACGGAACACAGATAAACGTAATATAGGTACAGAACGATGGCCCACAGGCAAGTTCATTGTCATTTAGTTATGAAATAGGTTAGCCTCGGATTCGGCAGTTGAAATGATATATTTCTCAGTAAATTATTATTATATTTTTGGCCAATCCTCCCAGCAATATGGGAATGGTCATATAATCATTTGTTGAACCTGTCCGACCGAGCAACACGATTAAAGTTTATTTGGACGTGGATTGCCAGCGTTTCTACCATCATTATCGTTGACGTTTAAGTTATGGCTCCCGTTGAGCTGCTACAATGTTTTGTTTAGACAGCGAGCGCGATTGGAAGAGAGAAGCATTCTTGTAGAAATTATAGGACACAAGCATCGTAGCAATCACTTATGGGATGCCGATGCATCTATAAAAATATGGGTCTAGCCCATGTTCCCATGCGCCCTAAAGCGTGTTTAAGGTTGCTTCACTTTTCTTTACTACATGTTCCCCGGCGTAACCAGTTAACGCGAGTTCCTTTTCAACTACTCTTTTCCTGCCTCTCACGACCTCTCCCACTTTTGTCTTTCTTGCGTCAGTAATTTCCCCGCCAATAATCGAATGATTTCCGCTTGATTTTTCTGAGCTATTGGTTTATTCTTCCAACAACACCCCCTAACCTTCCCCAGCCTCCTCACATCACATCCCAGTGCTAACTTATTGCATCTTCATTTTTGCACTGTATCTTAAATGGGTTAACTGAAACATTCAAAGTAACAAGCTATATAAAAAATATGTGACAGCCATCAAACATGAGTGAACGGAATCTAGCAATATTATAAGGATGCCATGTAACAGAAACTAGTCGGAGCATCAATACTGGTATTTACTTTGCCAGGACCTAGCTTGACTTTGGTTTAAATACCCCACCAGAGTGGCTAATCATGCGTCGTGACAACCCGTTGATCGAATGCCACGGTCGATGCAGACGTCGTAGATGTCTGCTCTTCCAATGAAATATATCGCACAGGATGTAAAGGTGTAAAGTCACAATTCTTTGGTCACGTTATGAGAAGAAATAAATTGGAGAACTTGGTGACAACTGGCAAGATCGAGGGGAAGAGAACAAGGGGAGGGCAGAGAAGTAAATCCTGGATGACTTAGCCACGTGGTATGGTCGAGACAAGAACAAAAGCTGATCCACGACTCTGGTGATCGAGTGAGATGGCGAAACATGACCGCCCACACTTACCGGCATGGCACATGATGATGAAATGTTTAAAAGGCAAGTGGATCGACTTCATTGCATAGGGTCTCTTTCTGCGGAGCAGCCTGCCAAAAAAGTCGCACAAAGCACGAACTCAATAGTTCCAGCGACGACCCCCAGGAATCTCCGAGAAAATTGCATTCGTGAACAGAACGACGTGGCCCAGAATCGAAACCACAGCATTAGGTGAAACCGTTTCACCACGGAGCCTCCCTATCGCATATGATATAACTATATAACCTTTTCTTATTAATATTGTTTTAAACATAGAAGCCACAAATAATAAGTTGCATGATTTATTGCCTGACATATTTCGCTGTATCTCGTCAGATGCATACCGCAGAGTTATATATGACATGAAATGAGTACATGAATTATCAATCAATCAATCATGTGCCATGCCGGAAAGCGTGGGCGGTCACGACTCGCCACTTCACTCGATCACCAGTGTCGTGGATCAGCTCAGTGTTCCTGTCTCGTCCATGCCATGTGGCCAAGCCATCCAGGTATTTTCCTCTCGGTCTTCCTATTGGTCTGTTCCCCTCGATCTTGCCAGTTGTCACTAAGTTCTCCAACCCATTTCTTCTCATAACATGTCCAAAAAATTTTGACTGTCTACGTCTAATTTCTCTAATCAGTCTACGATGTTCATTTGTCTCCTGTAGTACTTGGTCATTGGTTTTTCTGTCTGTCCATGGTATTCTTTGCATTTTCCTCAGAAACCACATTTCTGCAGCCATCAGATGCTTTTCAGCTTGACTGCTCATTGTCCAAGTTTCACATCCATACAAAAGAACAGGCTCTATGTATCCCCTCAACACTCTTTTTCTCGTTTCAATTGACATCTTTTTATTGGTCAGAATGTTTTTCATCTTGCTAAAGGCTACTTTCGCCATGGCGATTCTTGTTCTAATCTCTTCAAGGCATCTCCCATCAGATGTTATAACTGTTCCAAGATAATTGTACCGATTCACTTGTTGAAGAATATTTCCATTTACTCGTATATTACATTGTGGCACTTCTTCCTTCCTACTGACGACCATAACCTGAGTCTTTTTACAATTTAATTCTAACCCCAGTTGCTCACTGTGTACAACAACCGCATCTACTAATTGTTGCAGGTCCTGCGCATTGTCTGCAATTAATACTGTATCATCTGCATATCTAATGTTATTGATGTTTCGTCCTCCAATGCTGATTCCATTTATATCCTCTACATTTCTGAAAATATTTTCACTGTACAGGGAAAAAAGATCTGGAGACATCACACATCCCTGCCTAACACCTCTCTTAATTGGCTGATTCTGTCCAACTTCATTATCAATCCTTATTGCAGCTTGTTGTTTCCAATATATGTTTTTTATAAGTCTAATGTCTTTCCCATCAATTTGTAGATCTGCAAGCATATCCACCATGCTGACATGTCTAACGCTATCAAAAGCCTTTGTATAGTCAATAAAGCAAAGATGTATATCCTTGTTTACTTCTATAGCACGTTCAATAACTGTTCGCAGCATATACACAGCATTTACTGTACCCTTTCCTTCTACAAACCCGCATTGTTCTTCCCCTATTTCAGGTTGTATCTTCTTCCTCATTCTTTGCATGATAATTCTTAGCAAAATCTTTGTGATGTGACTCATTATACTAATTGTGAATGAATTATACTTTGGCTGATATATGTTAAACACAGCAGATGATATTGTTCGAGTATGGAGCATTTGGTATCACCAAGGTAATCGTAAATTTAAAACGAAGTCTTTCTGTCCGCACAAAATTTGTTGGAAACGCCTATTTGTTAACGACTCGGTATTTTTGAGCAATAGTTTGCCTAAGTATAATTAAACTATTCACATCATATGATATATAACGCTGGAATAAACACCTGACAAGTTGCAGCTAAATATGCCAATCAATACATCATAAATCCTATTGTTTGTGAATTATATATTTACTTCACTAAATGAATACATTGTTTTGAATTAATGTTATTGTTTCTTTGATTTGACCTCGTGTTAATACATTAGCTTTATCCTGGGTGGGTTCTTTTTTAATTTTGTTAATTTTAATATAATTTTTTAAAACTTTTATACGAGTGACATCTGGAAACATTGGAAATCTTAAGGGAGTTTAAATTGGAGGACAACATGCAAATATTCTGAGATAGGCTTCTTCGTTATCTTTTTCTTTCAGTTAGAATCAGCCAACATCAGCGATTTTATGTCCTGCATAACCTGCGCTGTCTTCTGTAGAACATGCAGTCTTCTGTAATGGTTAATAGCTAGGGATGTTTTATCCGGCCATTGTATAGACCGTTCTTAGATAGGTATATTGTAAAATGTTATAGTATGTATTCTGAAGTTTGTGGTGCAATGTACACATTGCCGTAGAGCCCAGCTGTAGCTTTGTGTACATTTGACTACTGTCAATTTAACGCTTTGAACTCAAGCGTAGTCCATACACGTGATACTACTACTATTGCCCTGGACTGATTGTTGTGCATGGATTCGCTTTCCCTATTGTCAGCGTCCCTTGCTGTAGCTTCTACTGTATTTTTCAATTGCAGTTTTAATATTTTCACTATACTTCCATGAGTACTAATATATATAATTGTTAAAAATGCTGGGTGCTTAATTGGATAATTAACAAAGCGTTAAGCACTCAAATAGATAATTAACAACGTGTTGGTGCTAACATGAATAATTAACAAAGTGTTAACTGTTACAATATGTATTTTTTTTTAAAAATCTGGAGTGCTAACATGAATAATGAACAAAGTGCTAGCTGCTACAACTAATAATTATTTCTCGAATCCTTCTGAAGAAGCAGATGACAGAACAATTAGGATGCCGGTTTATGAAATCAGGACGACAAGGAGTCGAACTACATGTAGTGTAAAACACACGCGCGCACGCGCACGCGCACACGCACACACACACGCACACACACGCACACACACGCACGCACACACACACGCACGCACGCACACACACACGCACACGCACACACACACACACATTGCATACTCCGCAGCGACAACAAGTATAAGAGGCCATGAAATCTCTGCCGCACTAAATTATCCTGCCGGATACCGGAAATGGTAGATAAAAGTCTTAACGACAGCGTCTTCGGGATGCATCCGAATACATTGCAGAATGTATATATAGCCTACACACGAATCGATCGTCAAATGTTCAGCTGCTAATGTTGTTTAGAGAAAAATTCGGGAAAAGATGGCAAATTTTAGGAATCTTGTATTTTTACATCTTAAGAAGCTCGGAAGGCTGAAGAAGAAGAAGAAGAAGAGAACAAGTTTAGGGGAATGAAAAGACAAAATTGGCATGTTCTTTACAGGATGCTGGAATCAACTCAGTGTCGGGTGTAGGGAAGTATTGTTGGTCGTTGGTTTTGAGGGATAAAAGTTTAAAAGGTTAAAGGCTGGGGGGTCAACTTCATTGCATCAAGTTTGACCCCACCTGGTTCGGCCTCTCTTCGCAGAACTACAAGCCGCTTGTCAAGAGTGTCCTCAAAGCGCGAATTCCGCAGCTCTACCGATGGTCCTTCGGGGTTTCCGGAAAACATTGCACTCGTGGTTTGAACGAGGCAGTGTGAAAACGAACTCCGATCTTCATAGCACGAAACAGAAGCTTAATCAGTTCGCCATGGAGAGCTATGAGAGTTTAGAGGGAGAACTAGGGTGGTTGTTTCTGTATTATTCAGAGCGAAGCTGATCGTTGGGTTAGAGGGAGAACTAAGATAGGTCTTACTGCACTGTTAACGGCGTTGCTGATCGCTGGTTTAGAGGAAGAAAGAATGGTAGTTACTACATTGTTAAGAGCGCTGTTGATAAAATCAAATCAAATCAAATCAACTTTATTTTAAAAGGGTCACAACTTGGGCAAGCAGGCCCGTCTTACATTCGGCCCTTCCAATCACTCATCTTTCGTCCATCAGGAGCATTATACATTCACATAGGAAGAAATAAATCATTGTGAAATGAATGTTGTAAACATAACAAGGCAAATTACCATGCTTTCAGGCTCATCTCCCACCTACCCACACATCACCCCACCCATACATCATCCCACCCACACACACACCCCACCTACCCAACCACACACACACACACACACACACACACACACCCAGGGAGACATACATACACCACCAACCGACCCATCCCCCTCCCGCACATCACCCACCCACACACACTGCCCTCACCTGTTCCCCCAACCCAAACACACTCCCCACCCACACAAACACCCCCACCAACCCACACATCCCGCGCCCACCCACATACACATCCTAACCCACACACCCATCCCCCCACACACATCCTATCCGCACCCACACCTCCAACCACCCATCCCCCAACCACATCTCCATCGACCACATATTCTCCACCCACGCACACACACACCCCACCAACCCACACATTGCACATCGACTCACACATCCCCAATCCATACACACACATCCCCACCAACTGACATATCCCTACCCACACACACACACACACACGCACATCTTCTTAACCACCTATACATCCCCAATCCACTCACACACACCCAACCACCCACACATACATCATCCACCCACCCACACATGCCCTAGCCCACATCCCACTATACGATATTCCCAACTCACGCACCACACACACATATCCCTCACCCATACATCCCACACCCACATACCACCATACATTCCCCACCTACACACCACACACATATCCCCTACTCACATACCACACAATATCCACACCCACATAGACACCCTCACCCACCCACCCCGCACATACCTCCACCCACACACCACACAAATCCCCCACCAACACACACTTCCCCCACTACTCAACGATGAGGATGGAGACAAAAACCCCATCATCATGACCAATGACCTCAACGATGAGGATGGAGACAAAACCCCATCATCGTTTTTGAATATTGCCAGAAGCAATTACTGAATAACGCAACTGGTTGTCTGTCTGATATAATTTACGTAATTTATTTCACAATGTGTTGTCTGTCTGATCATTCACTGCAATTAATGGCACAACATTATGTCTGTCTGATACAATTGATGTAAATGATGTCACAATCTAGTGACTGTGTAATGCAAATTATGTAAGTTATGTTACAATTTGAATTTTGACGTGGATTAACCAGCTATTATATTTTTTGAGGGGAGGGAGGGGGGGGGGGGTAGAAAAAGAGAGAGTGGAGAGAGAGTGATTGGGGAAGGAGAGAGAGAGGAAGTGTGACGACAGGGATAGAGAGAGAGAGAGAGAGAGAGAGAGAGAGAGAGAGAGAGAGAGAGAGAGAGAGGGGGGGGGGGGGCGAAGTGTCTGCAGTATTGATAACGGAAAAACGAAAAGAACTAATGAATTGCCTTGGGTAATCAGTCACAGCCAATATCTAGCTTAAAGCATTGATTGATTGATCACCAAGAGCTCACCAGCTAACATGAATCCATCAATTAATTCACGTGATACTGAGCAGCTGAACCATCGATACATTTCTGTACGGTCCAGTGCGTTCCCTCATCAGCGTCGATGTGGTTTAATATTGCTCCGCTACGATTTAGACTTAATGGCCCTGAAGAATGTTTTTTTATTTTTTTTAGTTAGAACGGAAGCGGAAGTTGATGAACCGAGAAGGCTGATAGGGCAGATGTTGGTGTGTTTTGGCGTTGGTTTACGTCGTGGTGCTGGCTCCGTGGCGAAGGCGTTACAGACGAAGTTTGTAATCCCGCATACCCGCGTTCGAAACACAGCTGCGGGCGATTTGGCAGCAGACCGCCTTGCGTTGTTTTTTTTTTTACGTAATGGTATGGGTGCCGGTCGTAGAGAAAGCAATGGCAAACTACTGAACGTAAACTTGCCAAAAGATCACAACAGCAAAAAATACTGTTATTGACCGCGACGTCCTATAGAGGATAAGCAACTAGCTTTTCTTTGTTTACGTTGTGGTATGACCCGGTGCTATTAGAGATTGAGGTCAGAACGGAAATAGACAAAAGAAATGGAGTGAAGATAACAATTCTTAAAAGCTTTACATGTCTCACTAGCTATTTATCTGTATGTTTAACTGTCTAATAGTATATCTGGATAGAGGGCAAAAAAAAAGAAAATTAATACTTAAGGAAAGAAGAAGAAGAAGAAGAAGAAGAAGAAGAAGAAGAAGAAGAAGAAGAAGAAGAAGAAGAAGAAGAAGAAGAAGAAGAAGAAGAAGAAGAAGAAATGATAATGTTGACCAAGAACAATAATAATATCGACTACAGCAATAACGATAATTATAAGAACAAACACATCAACAAGAAGGACAAGAACAAAAAGAACATGTAATAAATATACAAACACAGCTTACATTGTGCATTTCATAAACTTCTGAAAGGTTGAGAGAACATGAAACAAGAGAAACTTAAAGTTAATAACCCCACGCGCTTTCCTTAGTTTATTTCACGGCGATGCAGCCAAATAACTGTCAAGATATTTGCAAGAAAAGAAATAAATTACGGATTCTAATGTAGCGAAAACTCATAAAGAGAGACAAGAAAGTTATTTCCGTTTTTCACCCCTGATGATGTAGGACTGTTACTTCCGGTTCCCCATAACCTTCCTCTGGGTGTGTGTGTGTGTGTGTGTGTGTGTGTGTGTTTGTTTGTGTGTGTGTGTGTGTGTGTGTGTGTGTCTGTGTGTGTGTGTGTGTGTATGTATGTGTGTGTGTGTGTGTTTTTTTTTTTCTTTGCTGTTGTAGGACCAATGTGTTTATATTGGAAAGATCTCGTTTTGGTGTTTACGTTTTCTTCTCTTTTGCTAAATCACCGAGTAGCTGTTATTGATTTCCTCTCAGGAAAGATTTAAAATAAGGCAACCTTTCAATGCTTCGAGAGGAATTTTAGTGGCTTCTTGACATTTGTAAATCACAGTAAGGTTCGGAGAGTTATACATTACATTGCGGAAAACAATAGAAAAGATCGGATTTGAAGAAGACGCAATGAATATCAATAAAGAAGTTTCTTTCATTGATGGTACACATTGAACGCTTGTATGTTTAGTAAAGAGGTAAATGAACGAGAAGTGATCAATATATCGGTGGGGATCTCAGACATGTTGAGGCTGCCCTCTGACACACAAATCACACTACTAGCGTCAGCATACATACACACACAAACACGGAACTACTTCTTGGTAGTGAGTCTGCGAAAATTAACAACCGGTTAAAACAAAATAATAGATCATATCGGGAGTCTCCATGGCGTAGTGGTCAAGCCGTCTAACTCAGGCTCCGAAGGTTGTGGGTTCGATTCCGGGCAGCGTCCTTTGGTTGAAGAGTGCATTATTTTTCGGATATTTCTGGGGGTGGGGGATCGTGGCTGGAACTACTGAGTTCGTGCTTTGTGCATCGCTTTTGGCAGCCCGCGCTGTGTAAAAATACTCCACTATATGGGGTAACAACCCGGTGCAATGAAGTCGACACTGTCGAATTTTAAGCGACTTTTTAATAGATCATATTACACTCCTTATGATGTCAGGTCTTAGTCAGATATGACTGAGATACTGTATGACAGCAGACGGTACTACCTGCTTTCTGTTAGCGCCGAATGTTGGGCGGCGCTTACCAAACCCGACACCCCACATTGTGCCAACGGCTTCGGGCGGAAGAGCGCAATTGGGAGGGTACAAGCCTTATCCTTGTGTGAGGAAATGCAACATGTCATGGCAGGGCAGACCAGGCCCCAAGCCTTGGTTGGTAACTGGTCTAGGACCGAAGCTCCGACAGGCGGATAGTTAGAGCATTACTTTGCTGATCCGGTAGCTTCTGCAGTTTGTCTTGTTCCAGACGTATTGATGTCACCTTTCCTGTGGAGTAGACTAGACAGGCCGAGAGAGGGATCATGCTGCATGGGCAACACATGGTCTCTAAATTCAGCCCAGGCCTTGTGTTATGGAGAGATAACGCCATTTTACAAACTATCGTCTGTCAAGACAGCAAGGTGCCAGTCAGTCAGACGGTCATTACACGCCTTAAGACCTACTGGACCTAGTGGTCAGTAAATAGAAACTACAGGTCTCATTTACATGTCAAGTGGAGCTAGACCCATATTTGTATAGACCAAACGGCATTTAGTGGGTGCTGTAGTCGGTGTCACCTTTATTTCCCCAGACATTTCATGGTACCCATTTTGGACTGGTTCAACCCGGAAGTCCAGATCAATTTCTTTTTGTTTTTAACTCGAAGCCACGCTGATGCGTATCGAACCCAAGACGATCGGTACGGAAGGCGAACGTGTGGCCACTATGCAACAGTGACTAACTTTTTCCTCATAACGTGCACAAAAATTATGTTACTGTCTTCCACAGTTTAGCCCCATCATCTCATAGACAAATCGACTCTCGTGGGGTCTTAGAAAGTCTTAAAAGTCGAGAGGATCGACTGCAATGCACCGGGGTTTATCCCACATGGCCTGCCGAAAACATCGCATAAGGCACGAACTCCGTAACTCCAGCGACGACCCTCACGAGTCTCCGAGAAAATGCACCCTTGAACCAAAAGACGTAGCCCGGAATCTAACTCACAACCTTCGGAGCGCGAGGCAGACGGCTTGACCACTTCGCCACGAAGACTACCTACTCGTGGGGTGATATAGTCAACATTACACCAGCCGCAGTGACTTGCCACCACATTTCCTTCTGCCCATTACATTCTGGATCGCCTTGAGAGCCCAGGTCAGTTTTTAAAATCAGCCGCAATGCTAATTCGTACCAATAACCACCGAGCCGGCTGTCAAGCACGCTAACCACCCGGCTACCAAGGCTCAATTTGCCCCCTCATTAAATTTCCAAAAATACACGACTCTCTTCCACTGCCACTGGATATTTCTAAAGTGTCTGCTTATTGCCCATGCTGCAAACCAAAAAGCACCGATAATCAAGCCAACTAAAATAGTTAGTTTCCTCTTCTTCTCCTCTTCCTCCCTCTACCTCAGTGAAGTGTTGAGGGGAGATGTAAAGATGAGATAGTTAACAAACTGTAGAAACAGTGTGCGACGCCAATAACAAGATATAAATAACATCACATGTGCAGAGATTCTTGTTTAAAAGAAGCCAGACGTAGGCTGGCCATATTAACTGATTCTGTGTCAAAGGATAATATATTGCCAAATGTGACTCCTTATTTAGACAGAAGGGCAATATATCGCCACACTAGTCATAGTATATTTTTTAAATTTTGTTTCATGTACCTTCCCAAATTCCAATGCTCAATGAATGGAAATATACGTCATTGTACTTGTTCATTTGATTGTGTACTATCCGCAGGCTTGGCCATGGGAATCCCATGGGAAAAAAGAGGGATTTTCTTAATAGTGTAGGGATGGGATGGGACGGGATGGGACAGGCATAAATTATCATTTGATGGGACAGAAAAACATGTCCCATGAACAAGCCTGCCAGGCTTGGCCATGGGAATGTTATTCCCATGGATTCCCAAGGGAAAGTACCATGGGACAGGAAGGGATGGGACATGCATAAATTACCACGCAATGTAAATTATGTCCCATAGACAAGTACCCGTATCCAAACTTCTAAAAAATTTTTG
>JACEFZ010025528.1:0-13605 GCA_014155875.1 Cepaea nemoralis
TTTTGCACATCCTTCCTAGCTTGCCTTAGCTCACTCAGAGTGTTACGCGTTGGTCTTTCCTTGTTTCTTAAGAGAGCTTTCTTCTTCTTATCAATCAAGGGGCTGCAGAGTCTCGCTGTTGGCCGCAAACCAGTCCTGCCTCTTATGATCCACAGTGCCGTAAACCCCTACGGCAGTTTTATAAAGAGTTTCCTTAATTTGACCCCACTTTTCATTTACTGTACAATTTTCTGGTGTATCAGTGAAAGCAGTCTTCAAGTTGCTGTTGAAACTGAAAGCACTTTTCAGGATCATGAGTGTTAATAATATTAATCCTGGGGCTAGATTTGTGTTTAGCTGTGTAGATTCTCTTTGGTCTCAGTCTAACCCTTGCAACAACCAAAGAATGATCCGTATCACAGTCAGCACTGTGGTAACTACGAGTCAATGATATATGGTTCAGATGTTGTCTCCGTGTGATGATGAAGTCCAGCTGGTGCCAATGGCCGGATCTTGGATGTTTCCATGTGACCTTATGCATCTCTTTTGTTTTAAAAAAAGAGTTTGTAATACATAGGTCATTACTGGTGCAATGCTCCAGCAGCCTTTGCCCATTTTCATTCATGCGACCGATGTTGTATTTTCCAAGGCACACTGGCCATGAACTCTGAGTCCTTGCCCACACGAGCATTGAAATCACCGAGCATATAAATGTAGTCAGATTTTGGAACTGCCTTGATCACGGAGTCTAACTCCTCATAGAACAAATCCTTCACATCATCAGAGGAATCGAGTGTCGGTGCATATGCAGTAATAATGGTGGCAAACCCAAAAGAGGTTGCCAAGCGCAGGGATAATAGTCTTTCATTTCCTCCTGCTGGAATTTCAATCATTCCCAGTAGCGAATTCTTCACTGCAAAGCCCACACCGTGTTGCCTTTTTTCTGCCTGCCCTCTACCCTTCCAGAAAAAGGTGTAGTTGTTTTCCCTGAGTGACCCTTCCTCAGCGAGGCGAGTCTCCTGCAGGCCAGCAATATCAATGTTAAGACGATTGAGTTCGGCATCAATCACAGCCGTTTTTCTCACATCGTCAATATTGGTCAAGTCAGTGGAAAATCCTGGACACATGGTTCTCACGTTCCAGGTTGCAAGCCGTAGCTTGAGGTTTCTATTTTTATTTTTGTTTGTACCTGGTGCATTGGTTTTACAGCCTGCGATTCAGATTTTGTCCTAGCCCCAAGCACCCATTGAAGCAGGCAGGCTGTGGCGGATCAGCACCCAATTGGCTGGGGGCTGCCCAGCTTGAGGCGGGCGGTAGCTGATCAGTGACACCTATAGGTGTCTCCCACCGTCAGAGGCAACGCGTGGCGCCCCATGTCTACGCCAACTGACAAGGACTTATAACCCGTAACAGTTGCCTCTCGCTTTGATTCCGAGACCAGTTAAGACCAGGGATGGAGTTATTGCCTCTCCATAGCACAAAGCCTGGGCTAAAATATAGAGATCATGTGTTGCCCATGCAGCATGATCCCTCTCTCGGCCCGCCTAGTTCACTCCAGAGGAAAGGTAACACCCCTACATCTGGAACAAGACAAGCTGCAGAAGCTGCCGGATCAGCAAAGCAATGCTCTAACTGTCCGCCTGTCAGGGCTTCGATCCTAGACCAGTCGCCAACCAAGGCTTAGGGCCTGGTCTGCCCTGCCATGACAATTTTGTCTTTAGCTTGCATTTCCTCGCACCAGGGTAAGGCTTGTACCCTCCCAATTGCGCTCTTCCGCCCGAAGCCGTTGGCACAATGTGGGGTGTCGGGTTTGGTAAGCGCCGCCCAACGTTCGGCGCTAACAGAGACCAGGTAGTACCGTCTACTGTTATACGGTAGCTCAGTCATATCTGACTAAGACCTGACTGACAATATATAGATAATACAGACAGTATATAGATAGTACAGACAGTACATAATACAGACAGTATATAGATAGTGCAGACAGTACATAATACAGGCAGTATATAGATAGTACAGACAGTATATAGATAATACAGACAGTATATAATACAGGCAGTATATAGATAGTACAGACAGTACATAATACAGGCAGTATATAGATAATACAAGCAGTATATAGATAATACAGACAGTATATAGATAATACAGACAGTATATAGATAATACAAGCAGTATATAGATAATACAGGCAGTATATAGATAATACAGACAATATATAGATAATACAGACAGTATATAGATAGCAGAGGCTCCCCTATACGTCGCTTCGGCTTACGTCGTTTCCCTATAATGTCGTCATCACATAGGGGACATCACTTTACATCACTACGTTCCGCCATAACGTTGTCACTGTGTTGCTATGCTGCGCTCTCTTGCTAGCTTGCTGCCAAACAGGCTTACTCTTCTTCTAGGTGGCAATGCTGAAGGAGATTTCAAGTTCAAGCCCTTACTGGTGTACCACTCAGAGAGACCAAGGGCTCTAAAGGGCTACTTTCTTCTTCTTCTTCTTCTTCTTCTTCTTCTTCTTTCGTTCGCTTGAAATATGTCTATAACTGCAGTGCTGTCCCTTGTATGAATTGAACTGTCTTTTTCAGTTCACACAGCGGTCCATAGAGTTTATCTTCCACTGTCGTCTCTCTAGGCCAGAAGGTTTGCCTAGATATGTTATATTTTGGGCAGTCTTGGAGTATGTGCTCTGCTGTCTGCGACGCCAATCCACATGTACACATGGCTGTTTCACCAATCTTGAATTTTGTATACATGTGGTTGCGTAATCTATTGTGCCCTGTTCTGAGGCGCAGAATAATGACTTGTTCTGGTCTATCCATAACGTGGTAGTCATCTTGAGCAGGTTTTGGTGGCTTTCTGACTGATTTGATCATTCTTTTCTTTTGGTGGTATGTTACAGGGCACATCAGGCTGTTCTTCTTTGGCTCCTTCCTTAGCCAACTTGATCAGCTCTGTCGTTCCCGGGTACTCCACAGTGGGATAGGTATCCACTGTATGGTGACCTTATGCTGACTGCTAAGTTCAGAAAGTAGTGTCCTTAGTACTGGCAATTTCCCAGACAGGAGCGCCTCGAGTACTGATTTTGCATCTGTCAATAGCACCACAGGTTGTGTACCATTGCTGGTATTTAGTAATTTCTCTGTTGCTATCTTGATTGCCTCAATTTCAGCATCGTAGTTATGGCAGTACTTTCCTGTCGGTACTCTAGCTGTGTCCCTGGTATTATTTGGGTATTCTATGTACACTCCCGCTCCTCCATTTCGAACAGCATTTTGTGCTGACCCATCTGTGTAGACTCGGATCCAGAGGTCCTGTGGGTATTCTTCATCAAGGAAGCTGAGAGTGGCTGTTCTGCGCTGCACACTGTTCTGATCTTCCTTGTCAAATATTCCTCTCACTTTTGTCTGGATTTGTAATGGTAGTCTATGCTCATCTTTCCATGGAGTTCGCTCTGGAATAGTTGTTAGGGGGATACCAACTGTGGGCAGATCGGTGGTTTCTCTGCAGAGTCGTTTGGCCTGGTGGATAAAACTACTTCTTTTCAACCGCCCCATAGCTAGGTTTTCAAATCTGTTCTTCATAGGGTGGCCTGGCAAGCTGAGGAACTTTTCTGCTTGTATTAGCGTTTTCGTATCTCTGCGTTCACTCAGTGCTTGTGTCCTCCCCATCTTCTCCATTTCCACTATAGGGGTTGATCTCATCCCTCCTGTGGTGACTCTAAGTGCTTGATTTTGCACTTTGTCCAGCTCTTGTAGTGTGGTTTTTGCTGCCGAACACCATGCAGTTGACCCGTATTCCAGGTGTGGTCGTATGCTCTGTTGATAAACTTTGCTAAGTATTTTCCCACTGGCTCCCCATGTGGTTCCACTTAGCTTTCTCAGGATGGCTATTTTCCTTCTGGCTTTTGCTACTGCTTTGTTGATGTGCTTTCTCCATGTCAGCCTGCCATCAAATGTTACTCCAAGGTATGTTGGTTCTTTATCTTCTCGTAGGGGTGTTCCATTTATCTGGATTGTCCCTGCCTTTTGTTTTGGAGAGAGGGTAAATAGGGTGGTGCTGCACTTGTCAGTGTTTATGCTGACACACCATCTATTTGCCCATGCAACAAATGTATCTACAGCTCTTTGTAGTAATCTGGTGGCCACTGATGCATGTTCATTTGTGCTCCATAGAACCAGGTCATCGGCATACATTGCGGCTTTAATTCCATGCGGTAGATTAGCAACGAGATTATTGATGAAGATTAGAAAAAGTGTTGGGGACAGGACTCCGCCCTGGGGAACACCGTGACGCAGTAATACCTTCTTGCTCTTGAGACCGTCTATCTGTACTCGGGCTCTTCTGTTGTGCAAGTATGCTTTCACCCATTTGTACATTCTTCCATTGACTTTGCAGTTTCTCAGTTTATTCATCAGACCTTCTTTCCAGACTTTGTCAAAGGCTTTCTTCAAATCTATCCATGCCGCAAGCACCAGTTTTTCTCTTGGAATGCATCCTCAATTTCTTGAGAGAGGTAGGTTGTCTGATCTTCCGTAGAGTAGCACTGCCTAAAGCCAGCCTGCTGTGGCACAAGGATGTTTTTACTTTCAATGTACCACTGCAGTCTGTGATTGATGATGCGCTCCATGTTTTGCAGAGACAGCTGGTGAGGCTAATTGGTCTGTAGCTAGAGGCAATGGAACTATCTTTCCCTGATTTTAGGAGGGGTATCATGATTGCTTCTCTCCAGGCTTGTGGAACACTGCCTAAGGTCCAACTGTTATTGAAGATCTGCAACAGCTTTGCTTTGGCCTCTGTTCCTAGGTTCCTGATCATTTCATTGGAGATACCATCAGCTCCTGGTGACTTTCTCATTTTCAGTTTTGATATGGCTAGCTCCAGTTCGCTGATTGTGATGGGTGCCTCCAGAACCTCATGTACTATTTCCTTCTGTCCTGTATGTTGCCGTTTCTCTTGAATCTCTTGTTGTTTCTCTGGACTGATTTTGATATTGTTATCTTGTGCGAATGAGTCCGCAAAATGGTCAGCTGCTTGCTTTCTTGTTAAGATTTTTCCATCTTTATGTAGTGCAATTTTTGAGTTTCTCCCTGTGCCCTCATCATTAAGTTGTTTTATTAGCTTCCACAATTTCCTTGTGTCTCTTTCAAAGTTCAGAGACTCTGTTTTTTCCTGCCAGCTTTTCCGTCTAGCCTGCAGCTTGGCCCTTTGAAATTTGGCTTTTGCATGCTGGAATTTATTGTGGTGCTCTTGGCTGGGTGTGGCCTCTGCTTGCTTTCTACATACTTCCACATCATTATGCAACTGTTCCAGTTCACTACTCCAGTAGGGTTTATATTGTTTACGGGCTCCTCTTGGTACTGTTTCTCGCGCTGCCTGTAGTATGCATTTCCCAAACTCTTCAACTACTTTATTTATGTCTTTCTCAGTGTTCAGGTTTCTAACCACTATGCTGGTGCGATGCTTGTACACTGCCCAGTCTGCTTTCTTGTAGTTCCACCTCGAGAGCTTTCACTTACTAAAGGGCTACTCAAAAGAACACTTGTGTGTCACATGGCGTGCTAACAATAAGACTTGGATAGCAGGAACGTTATTCCAGGAATGGGTAACTGTTTATGCTATTCCTGCTCTAAGGGAATACTGTGCTAGAGAAAACCTAGCATTTAAGATATGCTAGGATAATTCTATTGGATAATGCCCCTGGTCATACAGTCAATCTGGATGACTTTTCCAAGAACGTCAAGTTTGTATTCATGCCACTAAACACGACTTCATTGATCCAGCCAATGGACCAAGGTGTAATTGCAACTTTCAAATGTTATTATTTGCGTCGCACCTTCTCACAGCTCATCAAGGCTATGGACGTAAAGGTAAGCCTACCATTAAGGGGTTCTGGCGAGATTACAACATCCTCAAGGCCATTGAAGACATTGCGGGTTCATGGAGTGAGGGAACGTCAGCATACATGAATGCTGTGTGGTGAAACTGTGGCCAGAATGTGTGCACGACTTTTGTGAATTTGACGACGTTCATGCTATTCGACGACAGATCACTAACTTAGCCACTAAAGCTGGCTTTGAAGGGATGGAGGAAGCTGACATTGACGAGTTGCTTGCATCACATGGAGAATTGTTGTCTAATGAGGACCTAATGCAACCTGACATGTAGAGAGCTCAGCAGGAAGAGGAGCACCCTGTTGCAAAAAACACACAACACACACACACCACCACCACCACCATCACCACCACCACTATCACCACCACCACCCCTTCCTCGATATAGATAACATAGTCAGGATATATGGTGTAGCCACTTGATGATGATATAGATAACCGAGTCAGGAAGTATGATGTGTACATGCCACTTGATGATATAGATAACCGAGTCAGGAAGTGTGATGTGTACATGCCACTTGATGATATAGATAACCAAGTCAGGAAGTGTGATGTGTACATGCCACTTGATGATATAGATAACCAAGTCAGGAAGTGTGATGTGTACATGCCACTTGATGATATAGATAACCAAGTCAGGAAGTGTGATGTGTACATGCCACTTGATGATATAGATAACCGAGTCAGGATGTATTGTGGTGATATTCACAGGTGCTGTCCCAGCAGGTGTGGTCAAGGAAAGGAACAAGAGTTTGGGAAGTCTGGAAGTTGATGTGGTAAGTAGTCTGTTCTACAGGATAGCCCACACATCTGGCTTGTGTGTAGTCTTTCTTTACACAGGCTAGATGAGTAGTCTTTCTTTCTACCTGGCCTGCAGTGCGAAGACCCGTGAGACCTTGGAGAGCTGATTGTCTCCAGGTATGGTTTCTTAGAGCATTTTCCCATATTTGGACATGTAAGACCTGGTTTTATCCTGAGTTGTGTACTCTTTGTTTGTGCCCACGGTAACTCTGTTCACATTTAAAACATGACAGACAGCTAATGACCTGCACTCTAGTGATAGTGCGTGTATTGACTGCTTGTTTGCTTGAACTACTGATTTCTATTGTGACTATAGAGGGCAAGCACAAACATAACCAGAAATAAAAACTCAAGGTTCTTGCTTAATCACAGCTTATGCAGATTTAGCAAAGTTTTGTTCACCCATTGCATATTAATGTGCAATTCATGATTCATGATTTATTCATGATTATTTTAATTAATTTATTGCCTGCTTTGAACTCATCCATAGCCCACATACATGCTACTGCTACAGATAGTGCTACTCCCCGTGTGTTCACTGGAATGATTTTGCTTGAAGGTTAGCTTTCCTTACTACTAGTGTCCCTGACCATCAGGCGGACCCTTCTCCAACTTCAGAGATACTTGTAATTTACATCCCCAAGCCAAGAGCAAGAAGCAACATGTAGGTACAACTGACCGGGATTTAGAACAAACCCACTGTGCCATGGTCAGAAGAGAAAGTTGATCCGATTCAGTGCCAAGCAAACAGTAAGTTAGGACCAAACATGATACACAAGCAAATAAACAAGCATTATAATGTACAGTTCCAGTCCCTGAGCATTGAAATTGTGGAAGATATTACGAAACAAAACACATAACATGAAGACCCTAGTATGGCGACATATCTTCCTTCTGTTCAAAGGTAAGGTCACATTTGGTGATATATAATCCATCGACACTGAGCCAGTTAAGTGTGTTCAATCTCCCAGCCATGCCAACCCTCTGTTAATTCTCTCTTGTGTGAAGCAGTTATGTCCACAAAAACCTCACTTTATTACTGTTAATTCTCTCTGTGTGAAGCAGTTATGTCCACAAAAGCCTCACTTTATTACTGTTAATTCTCTGTCTGTGAAGCAGTTATTTCCACAACACCTTAATTTTATTACTGTTAATTCTCTCTCTTTGAATCAGTTATGTCCACAATAGCCTCACTTTATTACTGTTAATTCTCTCTCTTTGAAGCAGTTATGTCCACAACAGCCTCACTTTATTACTGTTAATTCTGTGTCTGTGAAGCAGTTATGTCCACAACAGCCTCACTTTATTACTGTTAATTCTCTGTCTGTGAAGCAGTTATGTCCGCAACAGCCTCACTTTTTACTGTTAATTCTCTCTCTTTGAAGCAGTTATGTCCGCAACAGCATCACTTTATTAATGTTAATTCTCTGTCTGTGAAGCAGTTATGTCCACAACAGCCTCACTTTATTACTGTTAATTCTGTGTCTGTGAAGCTGTTATGTCCACAACAGCCTCACTTTATTACTGTTAATTCTTTGTCTGTGAAGCAGTTATGTCCACAACAGCCTCACTTTATTACTGTTAATTCTCTGTCAGTGAAGCAGTTATGTCAACAAAAGCCTCACTTTATTACTGTTAATTCTCTGTCTGTGAAGCAGTTATGTCAACAACAGCCTCACTTTATTAATGTTAATTCTCTGTCTGTGAAGCAGTTATGTCCACAACAACCTCACTTTATTACTATTAATTCTCTGTCTGTGAAGTAGTTATGTCCACAACTTCACTTTATTACTCTTAATTCTCTGTCTGTGAAGCAGTTATGTCCACAACTTCACTTTATTAATTTTAATTCTCTGTCTGTGAAGCAGTTATGTCCACAACTTCACTTTATTACTGTTAATTCTCTGTCTGTGAAGCAGTTATGTCCACAACAGCCTCACTTTATTAATGTTAATTCTCTGTCAGTGAAGCAGTTGTGTCCACAACTTCACTTTATTACTGTTAATTCTGTGTCTGTGAAGCAGTTATGTCCACAACAGCCTCACTTTATTACTGTTAATTATGTGTCTGTGAAGCAGTTATGTCCACAACAGCCTCACTTTATTACTGTTAATTCTCTGTCTGTGAAGCAGTTATGTCCACAACTTCACTTTATTACTGTTAATTCTCTGTCTGTGAAGCAGTTATGTCCACAACTTCACTTTATTACTGTTAATTCTCTGTCTGTGAAGCAGTTATGTCAACAACAGCCTCACTTTATTAATGTTAATTCTCTGTCTGTGAAGCAGTTATGTCCACAACAACCTCATTTTATTACTATTAATTCTCTGTCTGTGAAGCAGTTATGTCCACAACTTCACTTTATTACTCTTAATTCTCTGTCTGTGAAGCAGTTATGTCCACAACTTCACTTTATTACTGTTAATTCTCTGTCTGTGAAGCAGTTATGTCCACAACAGCCTCACTTTATTAATGTTAATTCTCTGTCTGTGAAGCAGTTATGTCCACAACAGCCTCACTTTATTACTGTTAATTCTCTGTCAGTGAAGCAGTTATGTCCACAACTTCACTTTATTACTGTTAATTCTGTGTCTGTGAAGCAGTTATGTCCACAACAGCCTCTCTTTATTACTGTTAATTCTCTGTCTGTGAAGCAGTTATGTCCACAACAGCCTCACTTTATTACTGTTAATTCTGTGTCTGTGAAGCAGTTATGTCCACAACAGCCTCACTTTATTACTGTTAATTCTCTGTCAGTGAAGCAGTTATGTCCACAACAGCCTCACTTATTACTGTTAATTCTGTGTCTGTGAAGTCAGGTCTTAGTCAGATATGACTGAGCTACCGTATGACAGTAGACGGTACTACCTGCTTTCTGTCAGCGCTGACTGTTGGGCGGCGCTTACCAAACCCGACACCCCACATTGTGCCAACGGCTTCGGGCGGAAGAGCGCAATTGGGAGGGTACTAGCCTTATCCTGGTGCGAGAAAATGCAACCCAAAGACAAAATAAGTCATGGCAGGGCAGACCAGGCCCTAAGCCTTGGTTGGCAGCTGGTCTAGGATCGAAGCTCCGACAGGCGGACAGTTAGAGCATTGCTTTGCTGATCTGGCAGCTTCTGCAGCTTGTCTTGTTCCAGATTATAGGTGTCAACTTTCCTCTGGAGTCAACTAGGCAGGCCGAGAGAGGGATCATGCTGCATGGGCAACACATGGTTTCTTTATTTTAGCCCAGGCTTTGTGCTATGGAGAGGCAATAACTCCATCCCTGGTCTTAACCGGTCTCGGAATCAAAGCGAGAGGCAACTGTTACGGGTTATAAGTCCTTGTCAGTTGGCATAGACATGGGGCGCCACGCGTTGCCTCTGACGGTGGGAGACACCTACAGGTGTCACTGATCAGCTACCGACCGCCTTAAGCTGGGCAGCCCCCAGCCAATTGGGTGCTGATCCGCCACAGCCTGCCTGCTTCAATGGGTGCTTGGGGCTAGGACAAAATCTGAATCGCAGGCTGTAAAACCAATGCACCAGGTACTAATAAAAAGAATAGAAACCTCAAGCTACGGCTTGCAACCTGGAACGTGAGAACCATGTGTCCAGGATTTTCCACTGACTTGACAAATATTGACGATGTGAGAAAAACGGCTGTGATTGATGCTGAACTCAATCGTCTTAACATTGATATTGCTGGCCTGCAGGAGACTCGCCTCGCTGAGGAAGGGTCACTCAGGGAAAACAATTACACCTTTTTTTGGAAGGGAAAAGGGCAGCTAGAAAAAAGGCAACATGGTGTGGGCTTTGCAGTGAAGAATTCGCTACTGGGAATGATTGATATCCCAGCTGGAGGTAATGAAAGATTATTATCACTGCGCTTGGCAACCTCCTGTGGATTTGCCACCATTCTCACTGCATATGCACCGACACTCGCTTCCTCTGATGATGTGAAGGATGCATTCTATGAGCAGCTAGACTCTGCGATCAAGGCAGTTCCAAAATCCGACTACATTTATATGCTCGGTGATTTCAATGCTCGTGTGGGCAAGGACTCGAGTTCATGGCCAGTGTGCCTTGGAAAATACAACATCGGTCGCATGAATGATAATGGGCAAAGGCTGCTGGAGCATTGCACTAGAAATGACCTATGTATTACAAACTCCTTTTTTAAAACAAAAGAGATGCATAAGCTCACATGGAAACATCCAAGATCCGGCCATTGGCATCAGCTGGACTTCATTATCACACGGAGACAACATCTGAACCATACATCATTAACTCGAAGTTACCACAGTGCTGACTGTGATACATATCATTCTTTGGTTGTTGCAAGGGTTAGACTGAGACCAAAGAGAATCTACACAGCTAAACACAAGTCTAGCCCCAGGATTAATATTACTAACACTCACGATCCTGGAAAGTGCTTTGAATTTCAACAGCAACTTGAAGACGCTTTCAATGATACATCAGAAAATTGTATAGTAAATGATAAATGGAGTAAACTTAAGGAAACTATTTATAAAACAGCGGTAGGGGTTTACGGCACTGTGGATCATAAGAGGCAGGACTGGTTTGCGGCAAACAGCCAGATACTGCAGCCCTTGATTGATAAAAAGAAGATAGCTCTCTTAAGAAACAAGGAAAGACCAACGCGTAACACTCTGAGTGAGCTGAAGCAAGCAAGGAAGGATGTACAAAAGGCTGCCAGGCAGTGTGCGAATGACTATTGGATCAAGTTATGTGAGTCCATTCAAATCGCAAGTGATAAGGGAAACATCAGAAGCATGTATGAAGGGATAAAGAAAGCCTGTGGTCCAATGATCAAAAGAAGTGCACCGCTGAAAACCTTGACTGGAGAAATCATCACTGATAAGAAACAGCAGATGGATAGATGGGTCGAGCAATATTTAGAGCTTTACTCAGGTGAGACCAAGCTAGCGGATGATGCCCTCAACGCCATAGAGGCCCTGCCAACTCTTGACCACCTGGACACACTTCCCACCATAACAGAAGTTAAGTGTGCTATAAATGAGCTTGCATCTGGCAAGGCTCCAGGTAAGGATGGGATTCCAATAGAGGTGATCAGGAGTGGGCAAGACACACTCGCTCTACAGATCCACCAGCTAATAGAGCTATGCTGGCGAGAAGGACAAGTCCCACAGGATTTCAAAGATTCAAACATCATAACGCTGTACAAGAACAAGGGAGATCGGAGCGACTGTAACAACTATAGGGGTATCTCACTTTTGTGTATTGTTGGGAAAGTATTTGCCAGAATTGTCCTGCACAGACTTCAA
Source organism: Cepaea nemoralis (assembly GCA_014155875.1). Classification (NCBI taxonomy): domain Eukaryota; kingdom Metazoa; phylum Mollusca; class Gastropoda; order Stylommatophora; family Helicidae; genus Cepaea; species Cepaea nemoralis. The sequence continues at coordinate 11,974 of JACEFZ010025528.1, forward strand.
GTCCTGGGAGATCAAGTCTACCCCGAATCACAGTGTGGCTTCCGTCAGAACCGGTCTACCATTGATATGATATTCTCATTGCGACAGATGCAAGAAAAATGCCGGGAACAAAATCAGCCACTGTTTATTGCCTTCATCGACCTCACAAAGGCATTCGATTTGGTCAGTCGTGAGGGTCTGTTCAAAGCACTAAAGAAGATTGGCTGCCCACCAACTCTTCTGACCATTGTGGAATCGTTCCACACAGGCATGAAGGGTATAATCAAGTTTGATGGCTCAACTTCAGAAGAGTTTGAAATCAAGAGTGGAGTTAAGCAAGGCTGTGTGCTAGCCCCCACCCTCTTTGGGATATACTTTTCACTTCTACTGAAATATGCCTTTCGTGATCAGGATGATGGTATATACATTCACTCACGCTCAGATGGTGGCCTCTATAATGCTCAGAGATTGAAGGCCAAGACCAAAATTAGCAGGGTACTAATCAGAGAGTTGCTTTTTGCGGATGATGCTGCGATTACGACCCACTCTGAGGAAGAATTACAACATCTACTATCTGCATTCTCCAATGCTTGTTCTGAATTTGGTTTAACAATTAACAAAAAGAAGACACAGATTATGTCACAAGGTGCACATGATGTACCATCAATCTTTATTGACGACGCCGAACTGGAGATAGTAGACCATTTTACATATCTAGGATCAGAGGTAAATAGCAAATTATCCCTCGATCAGGAAATCAACATCAGGATTGGCAAGGCAGCAACAACAATGAACATGTTAGCAAAAAGAGTCTGGGAGAACAGGAAGCTTACTGCCAAAACAAAAGTCCTCGTCTACCAAGCCTGTGTCCTTAGTACTCTTCTTTATGGCAGTGAAACCTGGACAACTTACTCACGCCAAGAGAAACGTTTAAACAGCTTTCATATGCGGTGTCTGCGAAGAATACTTGGTATTAAGTGGCAAGACAAAATCACAAATACTGAAGTATTGGAAAGATCAGGTTGTGTGACGGTGTATTCCATGCTCAGTCTTCGTAGACTTAGATGGATAGGACACGTTAGGAGGATGGATGATGGTAGAATACCAAAGGACATCTTTTTTGGTGAATTACAGACGGGTAGGAGATCTCAGGGTCGGCCTCTACTACGATACAAAGATGTGTGTAAGCGGGACACGATTGATACAGGCATTGATAATGCACATTGGGAGCATGTCGCCGCTGTACGTGTTGCATGGAGGGCAACTATCAGAAATGGAATAAAGACAAAGGAGAAAATGTTTGCAGATAAAGCACACACAGAGCGTGAGAGACGTAAGATGGTGCAAAATGGTGGAAATGACCATGTTTTCACATGCACCTACTGTGGGCAAACATTTGCAGCAAGAATTGGCCTTACCAGCCACACTCGCCACCGCCATGGATTGTAGTTATTAAGCCTTTTTAAAGCACAATGTACCAAACTATCATCTGTCAAGACGGAAAGGTGCCAATGTGTCTGTGAAGCAGTTATGTCCACAACAGCCTCACTTTATTACTGTTAATTCTCTGTCTGTGAAGCAGTTATGTCCACAACAGCCTCACTTTATTACTGTTAATTCTCTGTCTGTGAAGCAGTTATGTCCCAAAAAACC